>JACEGR010001464.1:0-167337 GCA_014170235.1 Listronotus bonariensis
AAAATGTCAGTTTACTACTAAATTCTGAGGATGGCCATATTTCCGAAAATATTAAATATATCACAAAAGGATTTTTTAAAAATCTTCGATAGGTCTAATATACAAGCTGTTTAATTAAAAAAAAGGATATTTTTGGCAATAAATCGAAAACCCGATGTTCAATTCTGTTTTTTTGTTGGCAGTACGTTAATCAGCGGAAAAAATACTACAACTTTACAAATTTAACTCGACTTCGTACCGACTTAAGAATAATCATCCTGTATGCTTTTAACTGCAAAAAACTATAATTTAGGAAATAATAAAAAACTTTTACATAAAAAAGTTAAAAAGAAATATGAAATGTAACAGAATATATTAACTAACATTAAGCAAAACTTAAAAATAGCAAATATTCACTCCATTGTTTCTGAATACTTAAGTAAATTTTTAAAGAAAGTCGATATTTTCATCATTATAAGTGAAGAAGGTCGGATTTTGACAGGCAATTATTTTAAGGCTTCTTATATTGGGAACAGAAAACAATAAAAATAGGTCTTGATAAATTTGACGTCTGACACATAAAGCATAAAATTGAAATCGTAAAAACGTCAACAAAATATCTAATATTAACCGTGTTAAGATATGGTAAAAAATGTTAAACCAAAGCACAGTTGTTATGGAATCAAATAAAAATGTATTTTTTATTTGTGAGGGGAAATAAAATTTGACATTTTATCTCTGTTTACATATGTAACTTTTTATAAAATTACTTTTCTCCCGTGAGAAAAAAGTTAGTTCCTTTTTCCTGCATATATATACAGGGTGTTCATTTGAAAACTTCCCACCACGGATTTATCGAAAACCACTGATTAAAGAAAAAACGCCGAAATACGTCAAAAGGTTTGTCAAGGGGGACAACTGTCTAACCTAAAATTACTTCACTCTCTGCCCCCAGGGCCATCCCCTTAAAAATTTTAATTGGCAAGGGGTATCGAGTAATAGCTTGTTTAAAAGGCCCTTCAAAGTCTTATATTTTGACGTTTGATTTTTTTATATCGGTCGATTCGTTTTCGAGAAAATTGGAAAAATCTTTGTTTATCTTAATTTGTTCAGATAGAAAACAAAAACATGAAAATATCAGTTTTTATTTCAATAAGTGTTCAAAATGCTGCCCGTTTTGGGCCAAACAATGATATAGGCGATGTTCAAATTCTGACGGACATTTTCAAAAACATGTTGTGGGATATCATGGCAGCTTTCTGATGATGCGTTGACGAAGTTCATCCAAACTTTCGATTTGGTTTTCAATGGATTCAGTGATAAGCGGATTGATGGTATTTTCCAACAAATCCAAATAAATGTCTCCATTTAAATTTCCATTAATAAATAATGGCCCAATCACTTTATTTCCTAAAATGCCTGCCCATACATTAATTTTTTGAGGGTACTGGGTATGCCCTTCTACAAATGCATGAGGATTTTCATTGCTCCAATATCTACAGTTATGCCTATTAACAAATCCATTTAGATAAAATGTGCATTCATCGCTGAAGCAGATATTCTTTACATGAATAGTATTATCATTAATCGCTACAGTCATTTTTTCACAAAACTAAACTCGCCTATCGAAATCGTCTTCGGTTAACTCTTGCAATATTTTCATTTTGAATGGATGAAATTTATGAAGTTTGGTAACTGTGTCAACAGAGCCTAATGAAATACCAGTGGCAGCAACAATTTTGCGTAATGAAGTATTAGAATTTATTCCAAAATGACCCAAAACTTCAACTTGAGCTGCTTCATCCAAAATTCGCCGATGATTACGTTTTTTATTTGCAACAGATCCAGTTTCAGTAAATTTAGTAACAAGGTCCAAAACATACCTATGCGAAGTTATCTTCTCCGGATGTCTGGCGTTAAACGTGACGGCAGTTTGCCGAGCACATTGATTTTGGGCACCATAAATTAGAATAATTTCCACTCTTTCGGCTAGTGTGTAAACCATTTTGATATTAAAATCTTCAATTCAACAAATAAATTTTCACTATTCCAAGATTGTCACAAATGTAACTGACGGCAAATTAAATTCTTTATTTTCCTTAGCAACTATAAATAACTAAGCAGGTATAACAATAAATACAGTTCGCCCAGGATATCTGTGTTGATGAAAAGAATGCGGAAAAAATTCAGGTTGTTATTTAGTTTTTTCCACGTCTAATCTTCGGAATTGCTGTTTATGTTGGTAGTTTCCGTTTTAAATTATAAACGAATTGTAGATTTGGCAAACCCTAATGGGCAACATTTTGAACACTTATTGAAATTAAAACTGATATTTTCATGTTTTTGTTTTCTATCTGAACAAATTAAGATAAACAAAGATTTTTCTAATTTTCTCGAAAACGAATCGACCGATTTAAAAAAATCAAACGTCAAAATAAAAGACTTCGAAGGGCCTTTTAAACAAGCTATTACTCGATACCCCTTGCCATTTAAAATTTTTAAGGGGATGACCCTGGGGGGCAGAGGGTGAAAGGGGGTGAAGTAATTTTAGGTTAGACAGTTGTCCCTCTTGACAAACCTTTTGACGTATTTCGGCGTTTTTTCTTTTAATCAGTGGTTTTCGATAAATCCGTGGTGGGAAGTTTTCAAATGAACACCCTGTATACACATAAGTAAAGGTAAATATTTAATTTTGGAATATTTTATTTAACATAACATACATTTCTCCTATATTAAGAGTCCAGTCAGACATTTTTTAGCTTTATATTATTTCAAAATAACTACTAAACGATCGCTTTTCGTTTGAACGTTTTAATTTCAATCCGTCAAATTACAAAATTACATTGACAGATACTAAATAATTTCCATAAGGGTTTCCATAGTAATGCACGGTCTAATTGTGTTTCACATATACAGGGTGTCCCAACTCTATTTATACAGCAAATTACTTCGCCCCTGTACAAGGTCCAAAATAAACCTAAAATAAAAAATGTTTATTTGAATACACTTTTTTCTGACAGTACTAGTACTAAGTTTATTTTTGTATCTTGTACAGGGTCGAATTTGGTGTATAAACAGAGTTGGGACACCCTGTACAGTGTCGACCAGTTTGAAGCCTTAAATTTTACATGCTTAATTGTCTGACTTTAGTATTATGTTTTTTTTTAATTATAAGTCATCGTTTTTCCCATCACAGCAAAAAATAGTGTATTATACAGGGGAAAACATTTTCCTTGTATAATAAATAACTATTAAATTCTGTTGAGCCTATTTTATACAGGGTTTTCGGAAAGATGTGGTCATAAATAATAGAGAGCGATACCTCAGGTCAACATAATGTTAGTAATTTATATAAAAAAGTTCTGTCGCGCTTCGTTAGGGAGTTATTTATTATGTTTCAAATTTAGACTAAAAAACCTGTTTTAATTATACCTTTTAAATTGTTGCCACAGTACCAATATTATTTAGGCAACTCAATAATCTCATAGTAATGCATCTTATCATAGGTAAACGGCTATTTAGAAAATCGTTATTATACATTTATACAGGGTGAGATTTTTTTCATGCCATGAATGTATTTTTGACAAAGGTGACAAATTTGAGATTTTTTTTGACCTCTACTCCTTTTTCTACAAAAAAAACATAATATTTAAATCAATATCTTTCACCGTTTTTAAAAAATCACATTTAAAATACACAAACCAAGCAATTTATATAAGAAAATCATTAAAATGTTTTTGTAGGCATACTAAACTGTAAAAAACATTTCTAGTTTTCTCAATATTTTCAGTTTAATGCTTAGTTATCCTAAAAGCCACAAAAATCACCTTTTTCTTGATTTCTTAAATAAATGTAAAAAATCAAAAATCCATAGCCGATTTTTAAAAAGAATTAATTTTGAGATTTCAAAACCTTCCTTAATTTTCTTGTGCCATCAGCGGTTTCCATAGGTATTGATGGTTAAAGATAAAAAGATCCTTATTGATTCAAAGTTTAATATCTCAAAGAGCAATGGTTGTCTCAAAGTTAAAAAAATAATAATTAAAGTTAAATAAATAAGTTATCCTATCCATTGTGGTCAAATTGGCAAAAAGTTTTTAGACAAAAAAAACAGAAAAATCTTTTCGATATTCATTAAGATTGCGCGGAACACGTTGTTTGAATTTTGTTTTTAATATAAGATCCTAAAAGAAGAAACTCTAATCTTTAAAATGCTTTATTTTAAATTTTAGTATGACCATTTTTAGGCGAAATACAGCCACTTGAAAAACGTCAAAAATGTAGTTTTTTTGTATCCTTTATTTTTTTCACCAGTGTATAATAGGATTTGGATTTATGGCAAAACAAGTGTTTTTAAGTTTTTAAATTTATTTTTCAACCAATTTATTTACTTTTGTTTATAGAGGTATAAAACAATTTACTTTTTGTTTATAGAGGTATTAAACAATTTTCAACACAAATTTATACAGTGTGGGCCAAATTAAACTTGCACACTTTTTAACTAATGATAACTTTTTATCTGTTGCGCCTATCTTTCTTATCTTTAAAGGGCTAATAGGTAAAATTTTTTTTCTCTAGGTTTGCCAATTTTGATCAAATAGATATAGACAAGACCGGAATTACGAGACTTTTCCAAAATGATGCATTTAACTTCGTTGCAAAAGAAGAATTTTAAATAATTTATTTATAAGTTGTATGAGCACTCGACTTAGGAACCATGATAACCTCACATTTTCTCTAATTTTCAATTCATTTTCAAAGCACACTAAAAAATAGTTCCCTTTTAAAACCAAGAGAATAGCATGCTTTATGGGGCGCATCATTTATCAAGAATAATCATAATTCCCGAATCCTTAAATTGTTGACAGATTCACTTTTACTGAATTATTTTTTATAGATTGTCTACAAGAGAAACGTATTAGCTCTATTGAAGCTAAATCATATATCTTTTGCAACGGAGTTGAAAACAGTATTTTGGAAAAAGTCCCGTAAGTCCGGTCGTGTCTAAATCTATTTGACTAAAATTTGCAAACCTAGAGAAAACGTATCTACCCATTAGCCCTTTAAAAATAAAAAATATAAGCGCAAAAGAAAAACGTTATTGTTAGTTAAAAAGTGTAAAAGTTTAATTTGGCCCACACTGTCCATTGCTTTTGCAAATGTTAGCCTATCTATTCCCAGCAGTATATTTTATCTTTAAAAAAGAATGTATTAGGTTCAATCTATATAAAGAAAATCCATTTGACACATAAACCAGTCGAAAGAAAAGTTATTAGGGTAAATTTTGCGAAAAATAGGAATATATTTCCCCGAGGGATGGAACAGGGTCAAAATGGGGCGAAAGAAATCACACGATTCCATGGAAAACGTTTAATACATAAAAAGTCGCTTCTGCCTTTTGGGGGAAATCCCGGAAAAGAGATCCTAAATAAATATGTTACATTCATACAAGCAAAGGGTTGTACAGAATATTTAAATTTATTATTTATTTTGGTACCATAAAAGGGTCCATACTGTTAACATTTTTTAATTTTCTGATACTAACAAATAGTTTTACCTTTTATTATTCCTTCGGATAAAAACCTAATAAATAAAAAAATATAAATTTAAATACTGTAAAAGATATTTTAAGGGGTGGGGACACTTTCTTGTGACTTTTATAATTATTATTCAAGTATGGATTAAGCCAATTTATTTTTACATATTGTACATTTTAAAGTATACTTTTAATTATATTATGTAATTTTCTTATGCAAAAATAATTAAAAAACAAGCCGGTGATAAAGCTTATTCCAGACGTCTTAGAAAAAAAAACAAATTGCGGTTTTCACTGTATCTCGGTCAAAAATTATCTGAAACCAAAACCATTTAAAATCAGTCAAAGTATCACAAATCCCCCAACGTGCTCTGATATATTTTTTTTTATTTAAAAACTTTTGGTGGCCATCTAAAGAATAAGCTGCTATTTTCAACGAGAAATTCCGCCGTTTTGTAGGGGAAGGTATTTTATATTAGAAAATATATACCAAGCTTGAAATACGGACTGTGAAAAAGTAGATTTGAGAAAAACTCATATAAAAGTTTATGAGTTAAACAAGTAAAGATTTTTTCTTAACTTACACAAATCATCGATTCCAGCTCTATAATGTCGACACCATGCAGAACTTCGATGCCTTCCGACTTTTTTTTAAATTTATTTTTGTATTAATAGAGAAATATTGCACAGTAAAATAAAAACAGGCACAAATAATACCGGCCTTATTTTGACATCTGAGCTTGCGCAGATGCATGATGGGATAAGGACTTCGTTAATAGGGATAGTGCCTGGCTTTATTTATGTCGGTTTTAGGTCGTCCCTTATTTTGGTGTTATTTAAACTTCGGAACAGTTCATATAACCGAACGACTGCCGACCACAAAAATCTAAATGTTTTTGGAAGTATAAATACTTAAAACCTTGGTTTTTCAAATGTACTTCTGTAGTTGTGTAAAACAAAACCCTATAACACAAAACAATAAAGAAAAATTACTTGTGGATTGTCCAAAGATAAAAAAAAACTAATAATTTTTCCTCATTTTTTAACACGCTTTTATATTAGCTTGGGTTGTATGTATGTATGTATGTATGTATGTAACGGAATCTTTTAACACGCTTTTATATTAGCTTGGGTTGTATGTATGTATGTATGTATGTAACGGAATCTTTAAGCTTAATTTTCATCAACTTCCAGCGATTCGATTTCTTTTAAACTTTGCACACGTATTAAGGAGCCATGACAATTCAATAATCTGCAAAACAGTATCCCATTATCCTGATTAGGATCGCCAGGATAAATAAATTCCTTTATAGATTTTCTGTAGGAGAGTAACAAAGAAAGAGCTAGTGCTCGATCTGCGCATGCGTGCAGTTTCGGACGTACTCTTAGCATAAGGCTGACAGAAACTTGTTCGGAGTAGTTACGTTCTGAAACCCCATGCAACAGTGAAGCTTTAAATGAAATGATTAGATTACGAAATAGTTCGTGAAACATGTCAATATCACATGTCCGCAGAAAACTAATTGATATATCGAACTAAAAATGAAAAATAAATAATAGTTTAAAAAACTAAAAACACGCTTTTATATGCAACCGAACTAAAAATTAAAAACAATTTTTCATTACAAATAGAATGAATCATATCTATCTGTTAGTATCTTAAATTTTATTATAATTCTATTTTGTTGAGGTATATAATTATGATTCATTGTTTGACCTTTTATTACTGTAATACAAACTCTTTGTAATGAAAAATTATTTTCTAATTTTTAGTTCGGTTGCATATAAAAGCATGTTTTTTAGGTTTTTCCAACTATTATTTATTTAGGTTAATGGCACTGTCAACATGATTTTCAATAACTCCAAATTATGGGTACAAGCAGAATTTAAATAAGGCCGGTATTAATAATACTCGAGCTTAATAAGGCAACTTGCAATAATTCTCTATTACCGACAGTAGAAAATGATTTCCGTTTGTTTTGCATTATACAATTCTCCTGCAGATTATACTTTTGTCGATGTAAGTCACCATGTATTACAATAAATAAGAACTACTAGTATCAACTGCCAACAAAGGCAGTTATTTTTAATAAGATATAACGCACAAAAGAGCCTATTCATGCTTGACCAACAATAGCTTTAGCAAAATTAAATTAATTCCCCATATTAGAGTCGGTAGAGGGCATACAAGCATCATTCAAATGGTCACAGAGAGTGGCCAATTTTAAACATAATTTTGGGGACAGTTTATCGAGTCCTATTGTGTACTATGTCCCAAGATAATGCTTTGGCAGTTTTGTTAGATATTTCTGCAGACAAAAAAGAGGAGGCTGGTTGGTTTTTATGGTGAAATCGCGCTAAGCATCACAGACGTAGCTAAAAACTCCGTTTTTTTATCTTTTTGACATCCCACGATGGCATATGCCTAAATACCAGAGTACCGTGGGTGTCGGGTTATTAGATGTTTAACCCATCGTTCCCCTGTTCCGTCAACGTTGTTCAAGCACTGAAACATGCAGTTATGCATTTCACAGTACCTTTTAGACAACGCTGTGCTGTAGTACTACCACGGTCGTTATTTTTTAAATAACTACTACCTAAATATGTCTCCCCTGCTGGGAATCGAACCGTCGACCTCTGGCTCCGAAGATCAAAGCTCTGTCCACTGCGCCACGGAGGAGACGTATTACATTTTAAGAGATTCTTTACGACCGTTTTCTACAACTATTAAAAATATGTGAAAAACGCGACTTACAAAATATACAGAGTCAACTAAATGAAGTCGTCTATAGGTAATGTGTGAAAAGAACACAGTCTAACGCAAATTCCGGCATGTAAACATTTCGGATTGGGTGACTATTGCAACTAAAACAACTCGTATCTGGGGCATGGCTTCCCTCATAACCCTAAGCATTCTTGATTCTATTCAAAGAAGAGCTATTCGTCTCATTAATGATACTTCACTTACAGAAAGGCTTCCCTCTCTTGCCCATCGTCGAGCTGTAGGAGATTTATCGCTTTTTTATAGGTACTTCCATGGCTTCTGCTCTGAAAAATTGTCCAGTATAGTTTCTCCACTCACGGTTCCAAACAGAAAAACTCATGGTTCCGCGCGTATGCATCCCCATACGGTCCAACTGGACAGGCCCCGAACTTCCCACTTTGTTCGTTCTTTTATCCCTAGAGTTTCTAGATTGTGGAACCTGCTGCCCGCGGAGGTCTTTCCTTCCCCCAAATCTTCAAGTTTTTAAGTCCCATGTCAACAAGCTCCCTCTTACCTCGCTTAAGACACCCACGGTACATTAGTATTTAGGCTTTTAGCCTTCGTGGTTTGTCTAAAGATAAAAAAACTATTATACTATATCTTGCCGTGGAACAGAGATTTTATGTCATCATGGACGACTTTAAAAATTCTTCAATAAAGCAAAAGGTGCAAATTTGGATTTGTTATGTCTGCCTTTCAAGTGTAAATAACCAAGAGCTTCGTTTTGTGACTCTATATAAAATTTCGCGGAACGCTAGCTGGTTACTTCTCTTTGTTTCATTTAAGTTTTTAGACCATGACGCCTAATCGTTTTTTTTTTTTTAATTTAATACTTTGTTTTTAAAAGGGCTTGCTTCTAGTCAAGACACAAACCAAAAATCGGATGATTTCTGTAAATATGGTAAATATTGCTCGCCATTTTGAATCTAGATACCCATTTTTATTAGCTGACTGACCGTGTTGCAACATTGTGTCTCTTAATTTGAATTCCCAATCGTTTTCTACAAAAACTGACATAGTCCCTGGGCCAATAATAAAATTAACTTTATGATATAACATTTTAAACCTTTTAAGGGGGTTTCTTTTGACGAGTCTACCACGAATATTCATAGCGCCATATATAGAAGCGGCGCGTTAACCCAGACCTGTCAATGTCAAATGTTTCGGGTATCTGAGTGGGCAAACGCGTCACTTTTTTGTCGGACAAGTTCAGCACAACACTGTTACATGCAGTTTATAAACATTGTGCCAAACATCGTAAGGGTTACATTTAGGAAACCCGCCCAATCCGATACCTAAAACATGTCCATGGGTTGTTATGGTTTCGTGACTGTAACACTTATGATTTTTGGCAGAGTCCCACACCCGAAACATTTGACAGGGACAGGCTGGGTTAAAGCGCCGCTCTATACCGGGTGATGCATCAACGGGCGGGACATAGCAAATCCCATGTTATTTTTAATGGGATCAATTATTGGCTCCCCTAATTAGTTTTAGAGAAAAATTCCATTGAAGTTTATTAAAGAGCATGCAAATCTACGTCCATGGTAAAAACTTTAGATTTTCTCGGTTAACCCGTTTGCTAGTTAGATGCTAATATATTTTTAAAAAAATTGTTACATTATTATCGCCTCATATTTATGAACAACAATAAAAGTACCAGTTAGCGTGACATAACGTTGCCATTTTGAAATTTGCTTTATTATTATCAAAAAATCGTAGTGCCATTCAATAAGCATGATATACAAGAATAAAAATTACTCTAATCTAGATGAGTTAAAAAATGCTATTTCTTCAGAATGCAATAAAATTTCAATTTACCAGTTAGCCAATGTAAGAAGACAATTTTATGAACATCTGGATTATTGTCTAGCAGTCAATGGAGGAATATTTGAAAATTTTCTTAAATCTTAAGTTTATTTCCAACATATTAACTATTGTAGTAATATAAATAATTTATTGAAGCATGTAAATATTATAAATGTCATAAGTTCTTGAAATTTGTTACTCTAGTTTAGTTTAACTTAACTTAATTCGTTCGTATAAATACAACCTTAATCTTTTCACTGTAACGATTTTTGATAATAATAAAGCACTAAATTTCAAAATGACAACGTTATGTCAGGCTACCTGGTATTTTTATTGTTGTTCATAAATATGAGGCGATAATAATGTAACAATTTTTAAAAATATATTAGCATCTAACTAGCAAACGGGTTAACCGAAAAATTTAAAGTTTTTACCATGGACGTAGCTTTGCATGCTCTTCAATAAACTTCAATAAAAATTTTCTCTAAAATAATTAGGGACCCCATAATTGACCCCATTAAAAAAATTACATGGGATTTCCTATGTCCCGCCCGGCGATGCATCAACCGGTATATGGCGCTATAAATATTCGTGGTAGACTCGTCAAAGAAATTCCCCTAAAAGATTTTAAAAGTGATTATTATCATAAAGTCAATTTCATTACTGGCCCAGAGATTAACACTAACATTTGCGTGGTTTTGCTGAAAAATCACTCTTAATATACAGGGTGTCCGGGAAATGTGGAAGCACGCATGTGAACAGATGAGGACAATAACATGACAAGTTCCTATAAAATTCTTCCGTTTGGCCCCTCCTGCGGAGATATGATCCCTAAAGGGGTAGCAGCTAGGAATCGATTTTTCGTGAATAACTTTAAAGCGCTCTGTATACCTTGATAATACTTAGTACGACCATCTACGATAATAGTGCCCTTGAAACTTATGTCGTTTCTTTAGTTTGCCAGGGACGGACTAGTTTTTGCACATTATTGATAATATTTTTTCACGCCCTGTATAGTGAAGACACAAAAATATGTTTTTGGGTAGTTTAAAGCCCATTTGCTAAAGAGCTTTCCGGTTTGACATCGATAAATGAGCCGTTGCTCGAGTAAAAAATTATTTTAACAATAAGAGTTTATTTCTGTTTAATAATACAATATTTTATTTTCGATGTAATTTGTAATTTTTCAATAATTCAGTGATTGAAGTCCCCTCGTAGCAGGTCAGGAATTTATTACTTGTACTAATTATTACTCGAAAACGGCTCATTTTATCGATGACAAACAAGAGTACCTTTTTTTAGCAAATGGTTTAAACTACCCAAAAACATATTTTTGTGTCTTCACCATACAGGGCGTAAAAAATATGATCAATAATGTGCGAAAACTAGTCCGTCCCTGGCAAACTAAAGAAGCGACATAAGTTTCAAGGGCACTATTTTAAGAGGTCTTTACTAGTATGTATCGTACTAAAATATTATCAAATTATACAGAGCCCTTTAAAAGTTATTCACGAAAAATCGATTTCTAGCGGCTCCCTTTAGGGATCATATCTCCGCAGGGGGCTTAAACGGAAAAATTTTATAGGAACTTGTCAAGTTATTTTCATCTGTTCCATACGTGTGCGAGAGATTTCCCACATTTTCCCGGACACCCTGTATAGAGTTAAGGAAAATTCTAAAGTTTGCTTGCTTATATCTTTGACTGCGGTGAATTTACCTGTTTTTATGCAAGAGACATAAATCAATTACTCCGTCAGCTCGCATATGTCCAAAAAACTGACATGTGGGGTATTTGTATAACACTTCCACAATAGAAATATTTTAAGCTATTTATTTCCATTTTATAGTCGGACTAGCTCTCATTGATTTCCAAATCGTTTTGAAAACTTGTTGAATATAGTGGAGTCCCCAGGCGCATTGCCAGCGGTAAAGTCAACAAAATTGTATTTACAGTTGCGAACTGGCGGCACAGGACAGTCGTATTTTAGCCCTGCCGAGGGACCCGATTCGTATTTTTCAGGATTTTTCATGGCTTTTCTATTTCGAAACTCAATGCATACAAAATAGATTTGGAATTTTCAATATACAGGTGTACAATAATTTAATAGAAGGAATGGGTGAAAGCACTAGAGTTGTGTACCCAATTTAATAAATTAATAAACAAATAAATAAAATAAAAGACTTCATACATACACTGTAAAAAGTGTTAAACTATATTTACAATAATGATGGGTTATTTGGGTCATGTAAACTTGACATATGTAACAAAACATTGCATATTTAATTTTACAACTTATGAAAAATGCTGTGAAAATTGGGTATGTGATCTATACCAGGGTCGCGACATTCGGCCATATTGCTTTGACGTGTTATGACGTCACATCTCCCATTTTTCGGCCATGTTGTTCAGTGCCGGAGATATACAGTTTATTGCATTAGTAGAACAACCGTTTACACAACAGTTTTAAATTATTATTAAGTTGTAAATTCTTTTACTTTAAATAAAAAACATTTGGAATTACATCTTTCAACAAATATCACTTCCAAAACAATGCAAAATGAAATGCGCAAATTCTAGACGCCACTGGATTGATCATCAGCTTTGATTTTACCCAGTCTTGCCAACTTTTCTCCGTGGAGTGCCCTTCCTTGCGTCCCCGACCTCGAACCGCCTAAAAGTTGACGATATGTCGCAACCTTATAAATATAAACTAACTTTGAGGTTTTATTAATCTTAAACAAACACCGTGCTTGTCTTAATTCAGGACTCCTCCTAACTTTTAAGTTGTTTTGTATTTTTCATGAAAATTTGCGAACTTTAGTAGGACAACATAACCTAAATTTTAGACAAGAAATGACAGATATAAATGTTAAACTGACAGCTAGACGCAATTTTAAAATGCATTTAATATTGGAAATGGGGGTCAAACAAAAACTTCGCCGTCTTCCCATCCCAACTTAAAAGGAAGGGCGTCATGGCGACAATTTGCATTGGTCTTTGCTGAAAAATCAATGTAAATATACATTTAAATGTATAAATATTGTGAATTTGCAGTTCTGATTGTGCTTTCTACAGCTTTTATAAAAACCGTGAATGGTAATTTACATTATAAGAAATGGTATTATTATTGGTTTCAAATACCTCGTATAAAAAACATTATAATATTGTCATATAGGTACCCTTTATTAACAATATACCGTAACTATGGTTAAGACTGCGACAAAATGTTTAGTTGTCAATGTCTCGAAGTAAAAACAACAAAAGTCCAAACGATACTAACTTTCCAACGTTTTCCATCGCCCTTTTATACACTCCTCAAAAGAATTATCGCATATGCTCGATTTCTTCCATAAGCTTCAATACAAAAATGCTTTCATTTAAATGGCCATATCTCTTTTAATTAATAAGTTATCAAGGCAAATAAAAAAAGAGAATGTTAAAGGAAAGGTGGAGCTATAACTTTATCGTAACCGTTGTTATTTACTGTTACCAATACATCCTACTTTTGAAAAAAAAATAATTTTTAACCGACCTGTATAATGTGCTATTAATTGGGACGAATATCATTTGTAAATAAATTATACCCTTACTCATTTCTGATATTTTATAATCACAAATTTGATTACTCCCTTTCAACAGCACATCATACAGGGCAATTAATTTATTTTTTTGTTTTTAATTTTATCACCCCGTAGGATGTATTGGTAACAGTAAATAACAACAGTTACGATAAAGTTATAGCTCCACCTTTCCTTAACATTTTCTTTTGAATTGTCTTGACAACTAATAATTAAAAGAGATATGGCCATTTAGATAAGTATTTTGTATTGAAGCTATGAAGAAATCGAGCATATCTGATACTTTCGAGTGTAGTAACTAGAACAAGTCTAGAACATTACAGAAAGGTCTCGCGAATTATTTTAGTACAGGATGAAATAAAAGTTTTAAATGGATAACTCGAGCGTTTTTCGAAAACCTTTAAAAGCGATGAAAGAACTTGGAAAAACTAAAGTAAAATATTCAAATTAACTATCAAGCTAAATTAAATGGTCCTAAGTTCACACAATTATATTACCACTTCTTTTTAAAGTCCGTAGCATTATTGTAAATTTACCTCCACTTTTTTGAGTGTAGTGCGCCATTTCTAGCTCTTGTACTAGAGCGCCATTGACCTTTAGCGGCGGCTCTGCAACCAATATTATTTGCTAAAATTAAATAGTGAAACATTACTCCCTAGAAAGCTTCCAACAAGTTTTTGTTAGGATTTAATCAAGGCAAGAGCGGCTTAGTAAACCGGGTGAGATTTAATTTCCCAGCTAAATATTCCTAATTGCTGAGAATCGGCGGGAGCGTAAAGCAATAAGAGAAACGAAACAAAGACGGTTTGGAGGGATAAGACGATTTCTTGCAATAAAAAAGGATACGAGGGCTAAAATAAAGCAAAATGTCTGAAAATCTATGCCTAACATAAAATTAAAGGGATTTATTTGGGATTAAAGGAAAACTCAAAGTTATAAAAGCGATTAATAGGTTTCAGAAGAGTGGAACGCTGTGAATGTCCAAAAATAATAAAGAAAACTTAAAATAAAATACAAAGGTTTATAAAAGATCCCGGAAATATCTTTAATACTTTTAGTTATAACTTAGTTTACAAAGGTTAAGTATCTCAAAACTTAGCAGCAAACCAGAAAACCTTTAATTTAAAAGAACTGTGGTATATACATCTTATGCAGCGCTTGTCTTAAGTCAGGACCTCCCTCCTAGCTTTTGATTTGTTTGGTATTTTCTCATGATTATTTGAGGACTTTAGTAAGACAACATAAACCAAATTTTAGGCAAGAAATAACATGCAATTTTAAAAGAACCGCCATTTTCTAGTAACTTTATATTCTGGGGTTATCAAATACTCGTCAGGAGCTTCAAAAGATATCCTACCACCCCTTTCTATTTTTTTAAAATGACGCCCAGCTGTTAGTTTCACATTTATGTCTGTCATTTCTTGACAAAAATTTGGTTTATGTTGTCTAAGCGGGCTTTACACCTGACAAGTTATTGATCAAAAACTTGTTCAAATACTTTGTCAAATATTTGATAAAGAAATTAAAAATTTGGATGTTTTTACTCTTTTTAAGTTATTGTCAAATTTATTTTCAATTTCATCAAATGGTTTTCTAGGGTTATGTTAACTATTATCCAATTACTAAAAGGCCTCTAAAAAATATTGATGACAAGTTTTAATTTCTTTACGTACTTGAGCAAGCTACTTGATAAACAAGTTGAAAAAATTTTAACAGTCAAGTCACTTGAACAAGCACTTGTTCAATTAATTGATCAATTACTTGTCAGGTGTAAAACCCGCTTTATCAAAGTCCTTAAATTTTTATGAAAACATACCAAGCAATTCAACTGAATAATTTATAGAAAAATGGTCATCCAAATCTGAAAATTATTTTAATTCTCTGTAATTTCTACAGCTCTAAGCTTAAGATTTTTTAAAAACGGCTGCACAAATCAACTTTTTGCTCCTATTTTCCTATCTGCTTTTCTCTAATCGTGCAGAAATCTACATATTTCCAGTACATTTTCTCACTTTCAAAATGCATTATTTCTATAGGTAGGAGGCGTTGTTAGGCAATGTACTTTTTCTTAATTGACCGGAAAATTGAATTTTCCACTCAATTTTTAAGCGAAAAATGCTATTTTACAGGACTAATTTACTTTCCGGTCTCTCATTTACTTTCCGGTCCCTGATATCAAAAATCCTGTTAGCCATAACAAAAATTGTCAGAGTTCAATTGTTACTATTTCACAGTTCAAGATATTGTAAAGTAAAGAAAGCATCATTTTGCCAAAATGGAGTCAGACATGGAAAATCCAGATGAAATATTTGAAGCAGCCTTGCCTTATTGTCGTTTAAATATAACACTAAAAATTTACACAGTTTTTTTCCGGTCAATTAAAAAAAAATTATGTACGATACTCGACCGGAAATAATTTTTACGGGTCTCCTCAAAACTACAGGACTCGCCTACGGCTCGCCCTGTAAATGTTTTCGTCGACCCGTAAAATACCATTATCCGGTCTAGTAACGTAAATAGCTATTCTTTTGGGCGCTTACCTTTCCTATGCTTTAAATATTCGCTAATGACGTTTGTCAGCTTAATAACATAACACATAGGCAATGTAAGGAAAAGAGACGTGAATACCGGCATGTAAACATTTCGTATTGGATGATTCACTTACTTTCTGTGTTGTTGCTTTAGGGGCTGATATATCTATTTCTTTTGCTTATACAGTATATGTGATACCATTAGTAGCGTAGCTAGGCGTGGGCGATGTAGGCGATGATAGGCGATCGCCTACAGCCTCGCACCTGGTGGGGCCTCGCGGCTAGACGGTTTTGCATTTAAAGGTGTGAAATGTGAGTTATAGATATTGTTATGTGGTATAATTTTGAGCAGGATAAACAGTAAGACGGCGTGATTAAAGTATAGAAAAGATGTAGTTTATTGGCGGTTCCTTTTTTAATTGCTCTCCAACTGTAATCTCTCAGAAAGGAGCCTCGCAGGTACAAGTTCGCCTACGCCACTATTTTATGTATATTTTATACAGTCTGCACGTGGCTGCTTGGGTTGTACCGGCAGCGTCGAAAATGGGAAAAAATGATAAATGGGGCAGCGTCGATCACCGGAGTTAAGCAGTGAAGTGCGCGCTCTATTACTTGGATGGGTGACTGGGCCGTTGTCGGTTTTGGGCAACGACACGCGGTGTTCTGCTCGGTCGGGGGTGAACGAACGGACCGAGCAGCAACCATCCAAGTTATGGAATGAATGGTGTGTGAATGGGAAGGAGTAGGGGTCAAGGTACAATAAGCCTTCAGGATGCAGTGCACCACCTAAGGGGGCGGTCGTCGGACCTGAGTGGGATGATCTCGAAAGGGCGAAAGAAAAATAGTCTGCATTTAAAAGGTTGGGATCTTTTTTTGTCCTCAACTTTTATCTATTATCAACAAAAAGTGCCTCGAAAGCTCGTAGTTAATTTAGTGTTGTAAACATTACAGGTATCCACGTTCAATAATAGGAAAAGGAAAATATCGCAACACAAAAGCCATTCTTTGTCCTAATGTTACTCTTGCTGTTTTAATGTGCCATATTAGACTCATATATTACAAGAAACAAGCCATAATAGTCATAATTACGGCTAGAAGGAGCAGTTATTAGCCAGTTTTCGACAAGATACGATACACAAAAAGCCACTATTCATCCCTGGCCGAAAATGGCTTTGGTCCGTATTAAATTAACCTCTATAATGAAGGTAATAAAGGGAATTAGAGGCTCTATTCGAGTGGTCGAGAGAGTAGCCACTAGCAAACTAAATTTTGGACGATTTATTGGGATCTTTTGTGTACTAAGTTCTAAGGTATTCTTGTGACAATTGATAGATAAATGAGGGGTTAGCTAGTAACTAATTTAATGTATCATTAACCGTGTAAATAAAATATTATTTGACTTTTCTCCAGAATAAAATTACAAAATGTATTTAACATTTTAAGAAAATTAAATCTTTTATACATTATGAAGAACTATTCTGCTAATATTTAATATTAAATATTTCATTATTGTATTTCTTTTAAAGTAATAATAACTTTTATTATATTGTGTAAGAGCAGAATAATTCTTCATAATGTATAAAAGTTTTAATTTTCTAAAAGTTAAATAAACTTTTAATTTTATTCTGGAGAAAAGCAAAATAATATTTTGTGTAAATTTAATCTTCCAGGAAACTAATAAAGCATTAAAATATTAACCGTGTAGTCCAAATACAGGGTGATTCAAAAATCGATCACGAAACTGAAGGGGTAATTCACTTGACAAAATAAGGGTAGAGCTTCCTATACATTTTTTTAAATATCATTCCTTTTCGAGTTACAAGTCGTCAAAGTTCAATTTTTATTTTGGTTTTTTCGCCATATTGCATTTATTTTTTAACCAGTCCAGTTGATATTTGGTAAACAAATCGAGCTTTGCAAATTCTAAAATTTTAAGACAAAAGTACTTTTTTAAATACCGCCAGAGGGCGCTTTATCTAAAACTTAAAATTTATTTACATCATAACTTTTTTGACAGATATTGCAAAGCTGGGGGCACCATTTTATAGACAATCAAAAACCTAAAAAATAAGGTATTCTTTATTAAGGTCGATAAACCCAACCGTTTAGGCAGCAATAGACATCAAAGTTATCATCAATTTCAATCAAATTACCTACATACATACAGGGTGATCAGTAACTCAACCGACAAACTTTACGGGGCGATTCTACAACGGAAAATAAGCTCCCTGTCCTAAACTATGCTTAGTTTTTAAACTAAGGTGTGTTAAATATTAAAAAAAAAATTTTTAATGTTTAACACACCGTAGTTTAAAAACTAAGACGTATACGACATATGTTTATATGAAGTTTGTTTCTTATTTTCTGTTGTAGAATCGCCCCGTAAAGTTGGTCGGCTGAGTTACTGGACACCCTGTATGTATGTAGGTAATTTAATTGAAATTGATGAAAACTTTGATCTCTTTGGTGTCTAAACGGTGAGGTTTATCTACTTTAAAAAAGAGTACCTTATTCTTTACGTTTTTGATTGTCTATAAGATAGTGCACCCAACTTTGCGATATCTGTCAAAATAAAAAGTTATGATGTAAATAAATTTTAAGTTGTAGGTAAAGTGCCCTCTGGCGGTATTTAAAAAAGTTTTTTTGCCTTAAAATTTTAAAATCTGCAAACTTTGATTTGTGTGCCAAATATCAACTGGATTGGTTAAAAAATAAAAGCAATATGGAGAAGAAACAAAATAAAAATTGAACTTTGACGACTTGTAACTCGAAAACGAAATATATTTTGAAAAAATGTATATGAAGCTCTACCCTTATTTTGTCAAGTAGAATCACCTCCTTAAGTTTCGTATCGATTTTTGAATCAGCCTGTATAGCGCCATGCGACTCAGAGTAATTTTTCTTTAAAAAACAGCATAAAGGCGAACATTTTTAGTCAGAAGAAAAATAAACATTGGTTCCTAATAAAATCCGAAATTCTGTACTAAAGAAAAAGAGAAATGATGACGTATACCGGATCAGCTAAACAACATAACAATGTGAGGAAAAGAGACAGTCTAACGTGAATACCGGCATGTAAACATTTCGTATTGGATGATTCACGTACATCCTTTGTTGTTGCTTTACTGACCGATATACCTTTAACTATTTCTTATACAGTATGTATGAATTAGTTTATTAACTCCGTTGGAAGGTACTTTACAAAGCGCTAATTTTTGGTTACGTAGAACAAAACCTTCATAGCAACATACATACAATAGAAATTTGTCCTTGGTATATTATAGCATTAGTATAGTTAGGACCATATTTATTTTATTATGAAAGCAATGCCGCCAAGTACACAAAAAATGATAGAGTAAACAAACCTTTTCGAAAGCACATAGCCTCTGACAGAGCCTGATTACATATTTTTGGATAAATAAATAAAAATATTGCGAAAACACGTATCACATATTTAAAAAACATCCTCTTATTTCGTCTCTGGCGTATCCATAAAACCAGTAACGCGTGGCGTTGTGGTCGGGTTGAATATGTTTTGCTGCAATAAATCATTTTTCACAAAAGGCCTTATTTGCTTTATCATTTTTTGTGTACTTGGCGGCATCGCTTTCAGAATGAAATAAATATGGGTCTAACTCACTGATCTGAAAAATAATAAGGATAAATACAGCAAAAGTGACAATAACCCCTACGTGGGCACTGCGCAGTACACTTGTGGGCATGCGCACTAAAAATTTACAGACTAGCGGAAAACAAACAACAGGACCGGGTTTGGAAATTTGGTAAACGAGGGTTTTTTGGGGCGCTAATCACGACTTTTTTTTGGAAACGTTTCGTTCTCGAGATATTCATCATCAAATTTGAAATTCAATTCTTAGTTTCAGACATGGCGACTTGATTTAAAGCAAACTTTTATATTAATAAAGAAAGGCTAAAAACCAATAAGAAAAACATGTTTTAAAAAGGGTTTTTTATGGTTAAATAAAATATTGTGTGCTAATTTAGTGTTACATCAGTAACTTAGTGCAAAAAAAGGGAATTATAGTAAAAATAAGAACAGTTTGGCCATGATGACGAATATCTCAAGATCGAACCGTTTCCGAAAAAAAATAGATTCGTGATCAGCGCCCCAAAAAACCAAGGTATAGCAAATTTCGTCAAAATCGGAGTGGCCGCAACTTTCTAGACAATTACCTAATTTTGTTTCTTGGATATATACACATATTTAAATATTTTATTTTAAGTTTGTACTCGTCTTCCATAGAAGTCCCTAAAAATTAAACCGGTTTAGATATTGGGTACTTTTTTTGTCTTGTATAATTTAGTATACGAGAGTGCTTTGAAGCACTAATCTCAACTTGAATTTTGTTTTTTGCTGGACCCTCTTTGACTAAACCTTAAAACTGCACGATATTTTTTGCGTTATTATCTTTCTTCTTAAAACTACTTTGACACAACAAAACTAAATCAATTGGTATTTGATTTATTTTATCATAAAACCAATTAATTTTGGTGTAACTAGTTTGAGGACTCAATTTATACACTGTTATTTCACTTTCGCTGCCGTAGCAGTTTTCGTTCAGTTAAACTTGGCGTGTTGTGCCATTTGTAAACGCCGTTGCCTCATTTGACTTGACCAAGTTATCACCTTTGCCTCTGGTCGTTTGCAAACGTTCGTGATCTTAGAAAATTTTATGCTGAAAATTTTTGACTGACCTCATATTTGCAATCAAAACCACAAGAAAACCTTCCAATTTCTGCAAAACAACACTATACAATAACTCATTATTTAGTTTTGGTTTATCAAAACTAAAATAAACAAAAGTTAAAAAAACACCACTGAAAAACAGGAAGACTCGCTAAGCACAAATGTCCTTTCATTTGTGCTTAGCGAGAATACCAAATGACCAGTGGCGCCTTTACCAAAAGGCTGAGTAGGCTGAAGCCTATGGCGGCATTTTTTAGGGGGCGGCAGACGTTTTTTGCTCTTCAAAAATATTTCTGAAGGAAAAAAGAAGAAGAAAGGGGCGGCGAAAATAAAATAGCCTACGGGCGGCAAACATGTAAGTGCGCCTCTGCAAATGACTAATAACGGTCGACCGTAGATGAGAGGTTGGTTTTTGGGCGGCTGACGGCGTCAATTTTACCTGGCGTTTACAATCGGAAAATCCCAAATTATCATGAGTGTGGCCCTGTTGCTATGTAGGTAAACATTTTCAGTGTTCCAACCACTATATTTATTAAAATACTGCAAATTTTGTCAATGTTGCCAACACTATATTGGATTTTAATTGAAAAACACTAACTTTTATGAGAACTGCGCATGTGCAAAGGTGTACAGCAACTCTCCCAGTGTGGGGTCAAAATTCGTGCGCAGGTCTATTGAAAATATATGGGGAACATTTTCTATTAGCTATCCGCTTTATTTTTCAGATCATTGGTCTAACTATAGAACATTTTTATACCATAAATTTTTTTATTGCATTCCTTTGCGCTTAATCTGGACAACCCAGCAATCTTTAAACTATACAAAATGCTACGATAATTTCTTTGGTCCAAAATACAACGATATAATTGGATTTACCTTAGTTTGTGAAAGTTTCTCGTTTATATAATACAGGGTGTCAAAGTATTTATTGAATTTTGTTACTTTGACATCCTGTAACTCGTTTTTAATTAGGGTAAGTTCTGGAAATTGAAAAAAACAACATTCTAATACAGATCTTTTAGAGAAACCCAAGTGACACAGATGAAGATTTGCAAAGTATTAGCATTTTTTTCGCTGATTAACGTGCTGCCAACAAAAAAGCAATCAATCATCAGGGTTTTTATTGTAATGCAAAAAAATATACTTTTTTAAATGAATATGCTGTATATTATATCACTATCTGAAAGTTCTATCAAAGACCATTAAAAAAGTCTTCATGTGTTATAATCTTTGAGAATTTGATAGTAAACTGTCATTTTTTAAATAAAACACCCTGTATATTGCATCACCATTAAATAGATATTTTAAAGAACTTTAAAAAATACCACATTTGATATGTCTATCTCTTATAGTTTTGAAAATATGGCCATTCAAATCTAAAAAATAGAAGATATAATGTCTATTTTATCTTCGACTGAACTTAGTGCTTATAGCTTGCTGTTGTAGAGATAATACAAATGTTAACATAATTTTCAGATTTGAATGGCCATATTTTCAAAACTTTAAGAGATAGACATATCTGATGTGGTATTTGCTTAAAGCTTTTATAAAAGTATCTATTAAATGGTGATGCTATATACAGGGTGTTTTATTTAAAAATGCAAGTTTACTATCTAATTTCCGAGAATGGCCATATTTCCAACTATTAAAAACTGTAAATAACACATGAGGACTTTTTAATGCTTTTTGATAGATCTTTCGAATAGTAGGCGTTATAGCAAAAAACAATTACCTTGTTTTAAATTCTTTTAGAAAATTCCAATTAAAAAAAAAAACATATTTTTTGAAAACTTTTTGTTTACCCTAACTTCCAGTCCAACGATGATATAAAAAGCCGAAGGGGAAGAGAAAGCCAAACACATGACATAATCCATTTTTTCAACGAAAGTTATTAAGCTCTATAAATACGAAGTTAATGATATTGCCGCGCTGGGTTAATTGGAAAAAATTGATAAAAGTAGCAGTTTTTAATTAAGCTAGAGTTTTAGAAAGATTAAATCCGGTAAATATAGTAGTTGACGGCTAAAAATAATAAAGTCTTTAGAATGTCAATTAGAGCCCCAGATAGTAAATTTTAATATATTTTTTCAAAGAATTAATTAGTTAGAAACAATGTTTTTATGCAGCTCTAGCTATTTTGTCCGTAGGCGAAATACACAGATTGTCGCGATGACCCAATAACTATACAGGGTGTTTTTAAAGGTCTGTACAAAATGTAACCACAAATTCCTCGGGCCAAAATACAACGATCTAATAGGATTTACCCCATTTAAAAGGCTTGCTCGTTTGAATGATACAGGGTGTCAAATTATTTGTTTAATTCTGTTTCCTTGACATTTTTACTATGATATATCTTTTTTCTTTAGAGAGTGTGATAAATTAGAAATTTGTTACTAGACTTATAATATAAATTATAGCACTTTTTATATAAGTAAAGGACTGCAGGTGACATTGTCTACATTTAACCACAAAAATATTACGTAGTAGATTACGATTTTTCACTATAAAACTTTCAAAAATCCTTTTTTTAATTATAAAATTTTCAGTGTTAACCAGAATATCTAAAAATAACCAATGTAAAATGAAAAATTTGTACTCTGTATCTTAAAAGCGATAAAATTTTTGACCAAGGTAAATTGCCTCAGATAGTTCTGGTTAGTAGTATTTTGGCTTAAGAAATTTGTTGTAGCATTTTGTCAGATCTTTTAGGGAGACCTTGTATAATACTGTTTAAAAATACATTGAAAAAACAATCACAGCAATTTTAAAGAATTATAAAGTTATATTTTAAAGCAAAAAAAACAAACCTTTTTATATATTTTTAAAAAGTTCGTATTTAAAAAAAACATATTTTTGTAAATAAAATCAAACTTTTTTACCCTTACTTCCAGACCAACGATAAATAAAAAGCCGAAGGGGGAAAGAAAGCCAAACGCATAACATGATTCATTTTTAAACGAAAGTTATTAAGCTCTATAAATACGAAGTTAATGATATTGCCACGCGGGGCTAATGGAAAAATTTTTAAAAAGTAGCAGTTTTTAATTAAGCTAAAGTCTTAGAAAGATTAAATCCGGTAAATATAGTAGTTGACGGCTAAAAATAATAAAGTCTTTAGAATGTCAATTAGAGCCCCAGATAATAAATTTTAATATATTTTTTCAAAGAATTAATTAGTTAGAAATAATGTTTTTATGCAGCTCTAGCCATTTTGTCCGTAGGCGAAATACACAGATTGTCGCGATGACCCAATAACTATACAGGGTGTTTTTAAAGGTATGTACAAAATGTAACCAAAAATTCCTTGGGCCAAAATACAACGATCTAATGGGATTTACCCCCATTTAAAAGGGTTGCTCGTTTGAATGATACAGGGTGTCAAATTATTTGTTTAATTTTGTTTCTTTGACATTTTTACTAAATATATCTTTTTCTTTAGAGAGTGTGATAAAGTAGAAATTCGTTAATAGACCTTTAATATAAATTATAGCACTTTTTATATAAGTAAAGGACTGCAGGTGACATTGCCTACATTTAACCACAAAAATATTACGTAGTAGATTACGATTCTCCACTATAAAACCTTCGAAAATCATTTTTTTTATTTATAAAATTTTCTGTGTTAACCAGAATATATAAAAATAACCAATGTAAAATGAAAAATGTGTACCCTGTATCTTAAAAGCGATAAAATTTTTGACCAAGGTAAATTGCCTCAGATAGTTCTGGTTAGTTCTGGTTATTAGTATTTTGGCTTAAGAAATTTGTTGTAACATTTTGTTAGATCTTTTAGGAAGACCTTGTATCATTACTGTTTAAAAATACATTGGAAAAACAATCACAGCAATTTTAAAGAATTATAAAGTTATATTTTAAAGCAAAAAAACAAACTTTTTATATATTTTTAAAAAGTTCGTATTTAAAAAAACAAAACATATTTTTATAAATAAAATCAAACTTTTTTACCCTTACTCCCAGACCAACGATAAATAAAAAGCCGAAGGGGGAAAGAAAGCCAAACGCATAACATGATCCATTTTTTAAACGAAAGTTATTAAGCTCTATAAATACGAAGTTAATGATATTGCCACGCTGGGCTAATGGAAAAAATTTAAAAGTAGCAGTTTTTAATTAAGTTAGAGTTTTAGAAAGATTAAATCCGTTAAATATAGCAGTTGACGGGTAAAAATAATAAAGTCTTAAGGATGTCTATTAGAGCCCTAGCTAGTAAATTTTAATATATTTTTTCATAGTTTTAATTAGTTAGAAATAATATTTGTATGCAGCTGTACCTGTTCTGTCTGTAGGCAAAACAAGCAGATTGTCGCGGTGACCTAATAATTTTACAGGGTGTCTCTCAAAGGTATAGAAGGAACAGTTTAAAAATGTAAATTCGGTACTCTTTGAAAAGAAAAAAAATCACAAAAAAGTTTAAAGCAAATAAATTGGCATGCTTTTCTTCGCGGCCGCCTTTACTATATTTCTTTTATGATATGCCGGTTGATGCAGGTGGTCATCGCACTATGGGATAGAAATTAATTTTTTTGGACAAAATTCTGAAACTTACCAATCTAACTTAAAATGAGGTGCTTTTTACTGGAAAAATATTATAAATTATTACAAATGCTTTTTGGAAACCTAAAACTTATTATATGTTATTATAAATTTACACCCCACTTAACATTATTATTTTTTAATGTACAAAATAAACTAAAATGTCAGCTTGTTTGGTTAATTCGGTAGTATTCTAATTAGTAATCCGATGATTATTATCTCATATGATATACAGGGTACGACAATAGGTATTATTTTTTAAAATGAAATACCCTGAATATTATATCACCACCAAAAAATATTTTAAAATGCTTTAGAAAAATACTACATTTGATGTGTCTATCTCAATTAGTTTCGGAAATATGACCATCCAAATCTGAAAAATAATTTTAAATTATTCTTAGAAGCGTAATAGAGATACATCTTCCCAACTTTTTTATTTTTTAACGTATAAAATAAATAATAACACTGTTTTGTTGGGTAGATTCTGTAGAATCCATATCTTTCATCAGAATGCTTTTATCTTTAAGGATATACAGTGTAGGACAAAACATATTAAATTTTAAAATGGAAAACCTTGTAAATTATAAAAAAATCTTGTATCTGTCCTTACACTCAGAAGTAGCAAAAAGTAGGAAGGCAATTGTAAGTACAAAAACTGATAAAGAAAAAGGTAAAATAATCTTTGACAAAAGTAGCGAGACTTCGCGAGACTGCATCGGAAACACAACAATAGCTCTTATTATTTAAACTCTTTTACTTTTTTAGTAATCTTGTAATAATAAACTAAGAGATTAAATGTTGTATATTTATGTTTACTTAAAATACATTTTCAAGTTTCTTATTACCCCAATAGAAGTCGTCATATCCTTTTATAATTTTGCGTACATGTAGTTTGAAGTATCTACTTTGAAATACACAGCATAAGCCATTAAAATTTCAAAGTTGCTTTTTGGCCAAAATAATGGATTTCTATCCTATAGTGTAATGGCGCGTGGCTGTAAAGGGTAGCGGCGCGGCGTCTTTGTATAAAATATTCCGATTACAGGCGGCCTTTTTTATGTTTTTTTGTATTATTTTCAAAGGGTACCGAATTTGCGCTTTTAAAATGTTCTTACTATATGTATGCTACTAAAAGCCTTAGGGCAGTACACAACGATCTAAGTACCTAATACGAAAAATTGATTGTTTAGGATATACAGGGTGTCAAGGTTTACATTTTATTTTATGTATTTTTAAATAATTCATTTAATATTTGACATTTTTTCTAAAATTCACTATTGTAAGGTTTTTTGGAGAAGGGCATCCAAATCTGCTCAGGATTATGATGTAAATTGTGGGGAAAACCATGCTCACTTCTTTAACTATATTCAAATGTCGTAACTTTTTTGCCTTGGTATAAGAATAAAACCGTTAAATATAGCAGTTGACGGGTAAAAATAATAAAGTCTTTGTCAATTAGAGCCCCAGATAGTAGATCTTAGTAGATTTTTTCCAAGTTTTAATTGGTTAGAAATAATGTTTGTATGCAGCAGCTATTTTGTCCGTGGGGAAAGTTTTGTTGTGTCTGTTATGTGTGTTTTGGAAAAATGGTCACGGTGACCTTATAATTATACCGGGTGTCTCTAAAAGGTCTGTACAAAATGCAACTAAAATCTTTAGGGCAGTTCACAATGATCTAACTACCTTTTTTAAAAAGTTGGACGTTCTGCCAAATTTTAAAATTAATATTTATTTTGCCAAAAAAGATTTCGAACTCACTACGGTGGCAGGTCGAGAATCGCACATGCCAAAACAGCCGCGGCACGCCGGGCGATTTTGAATGTTAAATAAAAATTGTGTCGCAACTCCGATTTTGACGAAATTTGTTATATGGGCTTTTGGGGCGCTGATTACAAATCTTAGTTTTTTTACACAAAATTCTTGATAAAACACTAAATTGGCACACAATATTTTATAAAAACCTTTTAATAATCTGTATTTATTTATTTTCTCCTTTTTTTAATTAAATTGCAAATCTTTTACCCCTAAACGCAGCAACTATGCATGCACATGTGTATGCATGGTTGCAAACATGACGACTTTGTTTAAAGTAAAGCTTTTAAAGTAATATAAAGAAGGCAAGAAATCAATTAAGTAAATGTTTAAAAAGGTTTTTTGATGTTAAATGAAATATTGTGTATCAATTTAGTGTTATAACACGATTTTTGTGCAAGAAGAAGGAGGAATATAGTGAAAATAAGGTATGTGTAAATTACAAATCTAATGATGGATATCTTGAAAATGAAACGTTTCCGACTAAAAATGCTTTCAGATTTGTGATCAGCACCCCAAAAACCCCGTATATTAAATTTCGTCATAAACGGAGTTGTGGACACTTTCTAGACAATTACCAATAATTATAAATCTTGGAGCTACAATTCCGAGAATCAAAAACTTTTTAGTTGTTCCATGCTTTTTATAAACTTTTATACTATTTAAGATATTACCATTATTATCAAATGTGTAATAAATTATATTTTTACAATAACAGTAGTTACGTTTTTATACCCCAATGCATTTAAAAAATGTTTAAAAAGTACAGAAAAAAGATTTGTTATTTAGAAAGGATATTTTCAAAAGCCATTAAGTAAGTAAAACTTTTCGATTAGATACAAGTTAGAATAGATAAGCCTAAAAACGTTTTGTAGTATCACACTAATTTTCGTAATGTATTTTTTTGCAAATAAAATTGTTGTATAAACTTTCAGAACAACGATAAATGTTGTAAACGAGTAGTGGAAAAGTTTGGGACTGACATGACATAAACCATTTAACACAAATGGATTTTTCAGACTTTAGTTTAAAAGTTAATGATACTGTAATATTGGGGTACAAAAAAGGCCAAAATATTTTTTATGTGAAAAACATAAGGCCTCGGCCACGATAGCAAGCGGAAGCGTCGAGTGGAAAGTATCAAATCTCTGTACTGGTAGCCGGTACTGACTACAATATTTTGTGGTAAACAGCGTTTTTGTTCAGTTTGTAAACTTTAGAAACGCTCCGCGGATAATATTTGTCACAGCCTTCTTAAACTATGAGTCGTGAAGTAAGAAAAGGCAACGTTGCAAACAACACAGGAATATTGAAATGAGTTCCTAATAGATAACATGCTAAATATTATTAATTTTTAAGTGTTTCAAACAAAATATGGGTATTAATTTTTTTAGGATGTTATAGAGAACATATAAGTATAATTTTAAATACTATAGTTGCCCTAAAAAGCAATAATGTGTCCGCAAAACTTATCAGGAACTTTTCTGCCTTATACAAAAGCTTAATTCGTATTACATAAGATGCGCTTTAAAATAACAAACGCTTTAAATTAGGTTTTTCACTATATTTACCCTAAAGCCGCCTTAGGTAAAAAACTTTCAGAATATCTATATAAATAATATTTTTGGTAAACTCACCAGTATATTTATGCGCATTACTTGATATAGTCCTTAGGATATTGCTTGGGGTAAATAATTGTTTTTGGTGCACTATAGACACTATGGATATCAAATTTAACCATTTTTTTATAAACACACTTAGTTATTGAGTAGCCCGAAAAATATATTTGTTCATTTACCGTATAGGTACTACTTATACTTTTAATAAACAAAACACACTTATCCGGTCAATAGCGCACAACCAGGCTTTTCTAATTTCATCGTTTATGGGAAAATTAAATGTTGTTTGATAACCCTCTGTTTTAATATAACTGGGGTAATT
Source organism: Listronotus bonariensis (assembly GCA_014170235.1). NCBI lineage: Eukaryota > Metazoa > Arthropoda > Insecta > Coleoptera > Curculionidae > Listronotus > Listronotus bonariensis. The sequence continues at coordinate 29,217 of JACEGR010001464.1, forward strand.
CGTTTTGCAGCCCGAAACGCAACACTTCGTGGCATAATGTACCCCGTATTCACCAACTATACGCGCACATTTAAACGTAAAAACAACAAATAACATCTTGGCACTGGTCCTATTTTTTAAATATAATGAATTACTTGTTTTTTTATATATAATAAATATACCATACGATTTAACTTTTAAAAACAGAAAAAACCTTTTAAGCAATCGTTTAAACTTGTTTCTGTTTAGTTCTAAACTTTACTTGACATTCCTACTGTGCTGTGTTGCCAGATTTCTCCTTCACGGCTCATAGTTTAAGAAGGCTGTGTATTTGTTCGTTTCAAGCGGCAGTGGCAGGGCTTTTTGCTTACGTATACTGCAGTCGCTTAATTCAAAAATACAAATTATTTTATGGTACCATAAAGATCAAAGGCAGCACACTTTCCGCTCAACGCTGGCCACTGATGCTTATATATCATAGCCGTAGCCTCAGAAAATTTTGCTTAGGCAGTACATACAGGATGGCACAAAAAAGTTGCAAAATTTTAGAGAAATTCTAAGTAGTATATGTAGGTAACTCCCTCTTTAATATAAACTTGCTTAAACATAAAATTTTATATTAAATATAAATAGTTTATTTTAAAAACCTTCAGATACCGAATTTCGTTACAATATTCGAAATGTATCAAAACTTATCAAAATATTTTTTTTGCTTTAGGAATTTGTATTTGCCTTATTATTAACTTTTTAATATGTGCTCATCAGTTTAATCTATGTCCCTTATCAAATAAAAGTAATAGGGGTCATTTAAGTGCTCAAATTTGTATATTTGATTTCTTGTTGAGTTACTGGACACCCTGTATGTATGTAGGTAATTTGATTGAAATTGATGAAAACTTTGATGTCTATTGGTGCCTAAACGGTGAGGTTTATCGACTTTAATAAAGAGTACCTTATTTTTAAGTTTTTGATTGTCTATAAAATGGCACCCCCATCTTTGCAATATGTGTCAAAATAAAAAAGTTCTAATGAAAATAAATTTTAAGTTTTAGGTAAAGTGCCCTCTGGTAGTATTTTAAAAAAGTGCTTTTGTCTTAAAATTTTAGAATCTACAAAGCTCGATTTGTGTGCCAAATATCAACTCGATTGGCTAAAAAATAAATGCAATATGGCAAAAAACCAAAATAAAATTGATTTTTGACGGCTTGTAACTCGAAAACAAATGACATTTTGAAAAAAATATATGAAGCTCTACCCTTATTTTGTCAAGTAGAATCACCTCCTTAAGTTTCGTGATCGATTTTTGAATCACCCTGTATTAATATACCGGATCAGCTAAATAACATAACATATAGGCAATGTGAGAAAAAGGGACAGTCTAACGTAAATACCGGCATGTAAACATTTCGTGATTTGATGATTCATCGTACATCCTTTGTTGTTGCTTTACTGTCCGATATACCTTTACCTATTTCTTATACAGTATACTGCGTTACTATTATTCATACACCTAAAAATCAAGCTTAAAAATTATTTTATGTTTTACCCATCTATTATTGATCTGTAATACCTTAGAAACGGAATATGTTATGGTAGCAATAATACCTGCTATCACACCTAGGGCATTATAAGCGGGCATTATGATAATGCCCGCTTATAATGCCCTAATGCGCTAATATGGAAATTTTATTGCTTATCCAATTTTATTTATCTCACAATAAAGATCAATTTTATACAAAAATATTTTTTCTTTAAACAATACTAAAAATTAAACTTTATTTCCAAAATAAAAATTACAATTTTGAAATGTCCCGGAAAATGTAGCTGATCCCACTATAGAATGGTCGGTGTTTTTTGTGATGGTAGCAGAGGTGGTAGCACTAACGCTATTTTGTATAGAAGAACAGTCCATTAAACAATTTTCAATAGTCGATACCGGAATTAACTGAATTGGCAATCATTTTGGCTACTTTGTTTTTGGATGAAATACTTTCTTCTATATATCCTTCAGCTACTGAAGAGCTTTTCCATTTCCCATGTTGTTTTAGCGTTTCAAACGAAGCACCTGCCTCAACAAGTAAAGTTGACGATGTGCGACGCAAACAGTGGCCGGTGTAAGCTTCTGCATTATCCAATTTTAAAAATTTTGCGATCAATGTTGGGACGCTTCCTATGGTATTATTTCCAATGGTTGTACTGTACATCGACCCTTTCTATGGGTAAGAAAGGATCTTCGCTCCTTTATTCCAGGTGGTCTTAATGTTGTGTACTTTTTTATTAAATTTAAAACGCCTAAATTTTCTTCAATAATAGTAAAACTTTTTGAAGTTGAAGTTTTAGTTTCTGGTACCTTTATAACCAAGACTGTTCCTCTATCTTCAATGTCATCAATAGTCATTTTGACCAACTCATCTCGTCTTAAACCTCCAAAAACACCTATTACCAATATGACTTTGTGTACCAAGTAGAGCCTTCTTAATAAATTTTAATATTTGTTCTCCTTCCAAAACTTTAAACTTCTTCTGAGACGTATCCTTTCGACTTAACTTTTAAAAAAGATATGAGACGATGGTATTTGCGAAATGTCTATATTTTCATAGACCATCAACGTAGACCTTAGGGTGGAATACTTGTTCCAGAGAGAGTTCGGACTGTATTTTTCCGACTAAAAATAATAAAGTTTGTTAAACATATGTATTAAAATCAATAACTTACCAGTTCCTACAAAATATGCCATTAAAACGGTTTCGGTTATTTGAAGAATTGCGTTCGCATCTTTCCAAATACCAAATATGCCATACTCCCGATCATACTGTTGCCTTGATTTAACTGGCAAAGATTTTCGGTCGCTTTTATGGCCTTTTCTCTTATATTTTGTGGAATTTCTTCCATTTTGAGCAAATCGTTAAATAAAAAATGCCAAATGACTATAGATAGATAGAAACATCAAAATCAAACTTAACACCAGTCGTTATCTACTTACGTATACAGGTACAGGTGCAACTTATTTTTATATTGCGAATAAATAATGTAATTAGTCATTGAAAAACTTTTTTGGGTAAAACATAAAGCATTGTATGCACCACGGGCTTTACTGGACTATAATGCCCATCAGGTCGACATATTTCAACCTTCAGGGCATTATAGTCCTAGTAACGCCCTTGATACATAAATAGCTATAATGGATGAAATATACAGATTTTTACATGGCTTATATTTTTTTATTGATAAACCGTCCTGGATTACATTATGAGATTTTTTCGTAATATTTTTGGTTTTAAAAGGATATGAATATTTCTTTAAACCCTGTAAATAGTTGGATTGAAATATTAAAAGCGTTCTTTTCCCAAAAGACACCTTTTTCGTAACAACACTTGTTGAATAAAGAACCGAATATTTGTTCCTGCAATTCTTTTCAGGATTTTCGAAGGATTTATAGCAAGCTTTAAATTTTGCGGGACCGAAATTTTCTTCCAGTTGAAATGTAACGCGGATAAACTTCGCTTAATAGATCTTTAAAACGGTTTTTTCCTGCTGTATAGACTATTGTCTATAAGAAAATAAATTCCAGTTTTTTTTGGTTCATATTATTGTTTTTTGTTTAATTTAATTATGCAACAGCTTTTTTAACATTAAAAGAATTCTTATTGATAAAGAGTTCTATTTATAGTCACATTGTCTATCATATTGCCATTGGGTTGCTTGCCCAAAAAATTATAGTCAAAGCTATGTAAAACATCATATTAAATTTTTATTTTTTTTTTAAGTCGCCATAGCAGTTCTAATGTATCACTATTTTTTTCCAATTTTACAAATAAAACTGTGAGCTATCTTAATTTTTAAGCTTTAAAAATGTTTTTTTAAATTTTTGTTACAGTTATAAATTATTTTAAAATACATTTTTTATTAACTATTATTAGCATTTATTTTAAGAAATAAGGTTGCCAATATAAATATAATATACTCAACACGCCGAAAGTCTTGAAACCCCTAGCATTTTTATAGTTCTAATTTGTTTAGAAAAAATTTAAAAGGACTTATTCAAAGTGTTGTCCATGATGATTTTAATTTAGTTGAAAAAAATATTTTGACTTTCATGTATGTGGCTTAAATAAAAGAAAAACCAAAAAAATGAAAAAAAACAGTGTTTATTTAAAAATAACGTTTATTGCAACAAAAATTACCCGTATGACAATACAAAAAAATACAGTTAATACTCTGTGTGCCCTCCCCTACTTCTCAGTAATAAGTTTACACGTCTGGGCATGGAAATGATTAAATTATAAATTAATTCCTGCGATATGCGGTTCCATTCTTCTTCGGCGGCTACCACAAGTTCCTCCTCGTTTCTAGGTAGTGCATTGCGATTGTGGATTGCTCTGGAAACAATATCCCACAGATTCTCAATTGGATTCTTATTTGGGAAATTACCTGGCCACACCAATCTGTTGATTTCTTTCCGCATTAAGAAGCTGCTGAACTCTTCTGCCTCGATGTGGTCTGGCGTTATCATTCATGAAAATGAAGTTCTCTCCAGTTTCATGGCAGAGGGGAATGACCATTGGCCTAATAACATTTTCCATGTAAATTTTTTAACTTTTTTAACTGCCATAAACAAAGCTAGCAAGTATCATGTTTTCTTAATTTTCGCATATAAAGTATGCAGTTAGAGAAGCAATCTAAAAGCAGAAATATCTTTTTAAATCAATTGCTATAATTGGACACCCAAAACTTTTTGAAGCCACCCTGTACATCCAACACACAAAAATTGTTGTGGAAATACTCGTACCTAGTACAAAAAGACTTTCTTCATATTTTGCTAAAAATTCAGATATCTTTTAAATATAATTTTAAATTGCCTTTGTTTTCAGAGAAAACCAATAATAGCTATTTATGTATCAAGAGCGTTACTAGGACTATAATGCCCTGAAGGTCAGAAATAGCCCGAGGGCCTCTGGCCCAAAGGTCAGATTTCGACCTGATGGGCATTATAGTCCAGTAAAGCCCGTGGTGCATACAATGCTTTATGTTTTACCCAAAAAGAGTTTTTAATGTACTAATTACATTATTTATTCGCAATATAAAAAATAAGTTGCACCTGTACCTGTATACGTAAGTAGATAATGACTGGTGTTGAGTTTGACTTTGATGTTTCTATCAGTTAGTCAGTTGGCATTTTTATTTAACGATTTGCTCAAAATGGAAGAAATTCCACAAAATATAAGAGAAAAGGCCATAAAAGCGACCAAAAATTTTTTGCCAGTTAAATCAAGGAAACAGTATGATCGGGAGTATGGCATATTTGGTATTTGGAAATATGCGAACGCAATTCTTCAAATAACCGAAACCGTTTTAATGGCATATTTTCAGGAACTGGTAAGTTATTGATTTTATTTTAATACATATGTTTAACAAACTTTATTACTTTTAGTCGGAAAAATACAATCCGAACTCTCTCTGGACCAAGTATTCCACCCTAAGGTCTACGTCGATGGTCTATGAAAATATAGACATTTCGCAATACCATCGTCTCATATCTTTTTTAAAAGTTAACTCGAAAGGATACGTCCTGAAGAAGTCTAAAGTTTTGGAAAGAGAACAAATATTAAAATTTATTTTTGTATAAACTTAATCTTAATTGTGAGAGAACTAAAATTGGATAAGCAATAAAATTTCCATATTAGCGCATTAGGGTCATTATAAGCGGGCATTATCATAATGCCCGCTTATAATGCCCTGGGTGTGATAGCGGGCATTATTGCTACCATAACATATTCCGTTTCTAAGGTATTACAGATCAATAATAGATGGGTAAAACATAAAATTTTATTAGCACATCACAGCAACATCTTTAATAAAATGAAATTAATATTTATAAATGTCACTTTCTGTAGTACTTACTAAATAAGTAAGCATGACAGTTCTTAGACATCAAATTAAGACATTATACTGTGAAATAACTTAAAATTTTTCCCGGCACCTCTTTTAAGCATTTTCCAACAATTTACGTGCCTTGGAAATTTTCTTTAGGTTTGCGATTAGCTGCACCTCATAAAATTTAGTTGTTAAGTAAGTTAGAAAGTACGAAAGCGTAGAAGGGCCACATACTACTTTTTTTCAAATTCCGTAAAAAAATACGAAATTTTGTAAAAAATACGGAATTCCGTGAAAAAATACGGAATTTTGTAAAAAATACGGAATTCCGTGAAAAATGCGGAATTTCGTAAAAAATACGGAATTCTGTAAAAAAATACGAAATTTCGTAAAAAATACGGAATTCCGTGAAAAATACGGATTTCGTAAAAAATACAGAATTCCGTAAAAATACGGAATTCCGTAAAAAATACAGAATTTCGTAAAAAAATGCAGAATTCCGTAAAAATACAAATTCCGTAAAAAAATACGGAATTCCGTAAAAAAATACGGAATTCCGTAAAAAATACGGAATTTTGTAAAAAAATACGGAATTCCGTGAAAAAATACGGAATTTCGTAAAAAAATACGGAATTTTGTAAAAAATACGGAATTCCGTAAAAAAATACGAAATTCCGTAAAAAATACGGAATTTTGTAAAAAATACAGAATTCCGTAAAAAATACAGAATTCCGTAAAAAAATACAGAATTCCGTAAAAAATACGAAATTCCGTAAAAAAATACGAAATTCCGTAAAAAATACAGATTTTGTGAAAAAATACGAGATTTCGTGAAAAAATACGGAATTTCGTAAAAAAATACGGAATTGCCTAAAAAAATGCGTTGCTGGGATCATTTGTAGTTCCGCATTTTTACGAAATTCCGTATTTTTCACGGATTCCGTATTTTTACGAAATTCCGTATTTTTACAAAATTCCGTATTTTTCACGAAATTCCGTATTTTTACGAAATTCCGTATTTTTACGAAATTCCGTATTTTTACAAAATTCCGTATTTTTGCAGAATTCCGTATTTTTTACAGAATTCCGTATTTTTACGGAATTCCCTAATTTTTACAGAATTCCGTATTTTTACGGAATTCCGTATTTTTTACGAAATTCCGTATTTTTACGGAATTCCGTATTTTTTACAAAATTCCGTATTTTTTACGGAATTTCGTATTTTTACAGAATTCCGTATTTTTACGAATTCCGTATTTTTACGGATTTCGTATTTTTACTGAATTCTGTATTTTTACGAATTCCGTATTTTTACGAAATTCCGTATTTTTACAGAATTCCGTATTTTTACAAAATTCCGTATTTTTACAGAATTTCGTATTTTTACGGAATTCCTATTTTTACAAAATTCCGTATTTTTCACGGAATTCCGTATTTTTACAAAATTCCGTATTTTTACGAAATTCCGTATTTTTCACGGAATTCCGTATTTTTACAAAATTTCGTATTTTTACGGAATTTGAAAAAAAAGTAGTATGTGGCCCTTCTACGCTTTCGTAAGAAAGTGTCTGTTATTATTAAATTATTTTGTAATATGACGTGGATATGGAGCAAAATTGCAAGGCTATAAAAGGGGCATAAATTTAATTTAATCTCAAGGGTTTCTATATAATTTTATAAAAGACATTGTGTACAAAAATAATAAAAAAGTAAAGGGGATTTTAAGTCATTTTATAAAACGAAAATTATAGTTTAAATTAAAAATTTTATATTTAACAAAAAAAAACAATATAAAATTTTCTAGAATGAACTGTGAATATTCAAAATCGCCAATATTAGGATTTTACGGCCTGATCTTGGTTCAGTAAAACTGAGTTTTAACCTGCTCTGTACAACTAGGCATAAATGTGCAACAAATGAGTTATTGTAAAAAATGTTTATGGTGTTTTATAAGTATTATCAGAAGTTAATTTTATAATTTTATTAAAAGTCAAAATAAATACCGGACATCTACTAAGAAATTTACATCCGTCCAAATTTTTAAATTTTTTATCGTATAAAATTAATAATAATAATATTTCTGTAGTTGTTCGAATTAGTTATTAGATTTTCATGTTTAATTTTTTTATTTAGCCGGTATATTCTATGACTTTTATTAAAGTAACTTGTACTAATATGGTTTGGAACTAAGAACCAACATTTATACAAATCTCAGTTTTTAAGAAATTAAAAATATAATTATTTTCCGTTTACTGCAGACTTAATAAACCAAACTGTATAAACGGCGTATCATATTATAAAATATTTTGAAAAATTATTGCCCATATTTATTTGAAGCGTTTAAAAAATTATTAGTTTGGAATTTAAAAGTAAATATTGCTATAGAGTTTTTAGTACAAACTAAACAAAAATAAAGATAAAATTCCAAAATCGCCAACTAAACTTTTATTTTAAACTTAAACCGAGAGTTTAACCAATTTTTTACGAACACTGTTTAATGTTTTAAATTTGAATTAGTGTCTAAAACATTGTAATAAAACTTGATATCCAGGGGTTTTTGCCATAGACTTTTTCCCCAACTCAATGTTAATAAAAATTTAAGACATAGTATAATAATAATAGTAAAAGCGATAAAATTTGCGAAAACCTAAAAGTTATTTTTTAAAAATAAAGTTATATTTTTTATAACTTTGTCCTTGTCCTCCTAAAATTAAATAGAACGCTTTGTATAGGGATGTCTTTTCCAATATCGATACACAACCTTTTACCGCGTGTTTAAAATATCAAGGTCATCAGAAAAAATTTAGCGCCTCAAATTATTCATACATTGATTAATTAAAAAGGGTGCAACTGTTTTTTTTAAATATATATGTAGCGCCTAAATATAAACACCCAAAGCTCATTCTATGCTACAAAACTTCGACCACGAATTAGTCACGGTTAGTCAGTTGGTCACTGAGACCGACTGACCAATCGTAACCAATTTGTTGACAATTGATATCGCGTCGAAAGAGGTCCCACCTTCAGTACTGAGGTGCTAAATATTCTTATGTACCAATTAATAAATTTGAAATAACTTCTCTCAATTCTGTTTTACTGCTGACCAATTACTGTGACCTAATGCAATCGTGATCAATCTCTGACCAATTGTTGCAGCATGAAACGACCTCCGAATGGTTAATGTTGAGGTGCTACTAAACATATTTATGTAGCAAGTAAGTGACCTTAAAATTTTAAATTCTTTATATTTATTTCAGTATCTTTAACCAAATATTAAATACCTATGACCAATTATTTAATAGTTACTGGCTTTCAGAAATTGTTTTTGAATCTAAAATTTAAATTATTTAAACAAAAAAGAAATAAAATAAAAAATTTGGGCCGCTAACAATTTTTTTTGTCCTTGAATGTCTTCATTTAATACAGAGCTGCTTTGATCTTGCTGACCAATTATTAAAAAATACTGACAAATATTGCTCATTTTGTGATCAATTCCATTATTTTTGATTGAGTAATTTATAATTAATTTCACGCTCTAAAAATTTAAAATAACTAGAAATGATGGGACTTAGTACATGACATGATACATAAAATATGTTAAAACATTGTTGAAAAATCTAAAAATGAATAATATACCGGGTGTTGCTCCGTCGAGCAGGACATAGGGAATCCCATGTAAATTTTGAAGTAGTCAAATATTGGCTCCCCTAATTATTTTAGAAAAAATGCTATTAGGACTTATTGAAGAGCACAGTAAGTTCCACCCAAAATGAAAATTTGAGCATTTTTCAACCAACCAGTAAAGAGTAAACTGCTTAATACTTCTGCAACGTAGTATCTCATTATGCACCCTGTACTCTAGAAATCAACAATAAAAACACCATAACGATTTATTAGTGACAATTTAGATCATTAATTTTTAATGTCATTGCCAAAACTGAACAATTTTATACAGGAATTTCAAGAAGAATCCTCGCATTTCATTTTAGTTTACAGCTAATTCCAACACATGCACTCACAGTTACGCAAGACAATAAAACAAATTTTTCTACATTTAGAAATCAATTTATGACGAAAATATCAGGATTTAATCAAATGCTCAAATATTTCTTCATTAACTGAACGATTATAAAACTCATTTCTTACGTTGGCTAGTTGGTACATCGATATTCTGGCACATTCAGCGGAAATAGCTGTCCTTAGCTGGACTAAATTTTCATATTTTTTATTGGTAGCTTAGTTTTTAAACGTCCCCATAGAAAAAAACGTTTGGCGAAAGATCACGTCGATTTTCTTCACATTTGTAATTATTTATTACTGTGCCTGTAGTTTAAAATTTTTTATCGTCCGTTCTATTGTCTATTTACTCAGTATTGGCCTATTGGGAAAATAGGCTGCAAACATCCGCTACTCTTCGATAACTATTTTCCTGGTAAAACAATTTTATATTAGTGATTTTTCTTGATTTAAGTAGTTTATTATTTAAGAATGATGTGACATTGATCTGACAACTTGAGAGTAAGAGGTTAAATAATTTTTCTAGTATTTTATTATAAACTTCTAATAATACAAGGCGGGTAAGAAGATAGGAGATTCGTAACTTATTTTAGCATTTATCTCTTAGCTCGCGGACTGAGAAGAGCTGAAATTATTTTTAGCTAATTATATTTTCTTCTAAAATAATTAGGGGATCCAATATTGGACCACTTCAAAATTTATATGGGATTCCCTATGTCCCGCTCGACGGAGCAACACCCGGTATAGCGTGTTACATTTAAAATAAGGAAGTTGACATTAAGTTTCGGTATAATCCAAAGGCTAAAACTGTCAAAATATTTTATTTGTCCCTCTCTAATTTTATAATGTTTTTAAATTTTTAAAATTTTCCAACTCTTACTTTTTGAGAAATCGATCCCAGCAGTTCCTGGTGGGGGCCCCAAAAACTTCCCCTTAACCAGAAAAAATCACATAACTCATACTTAATAACATTATCTGACAAAAATAAAATCCTTTTAGATAAAATTCAACCGTAAATAAATCTTTTCAGGCTTTTTCTTCATCCTTTTTTAGAACTTTCTACTAATAATTTAATCTGGATTTTCTAAATGAGTGCAACACAACACCTGTTGATTCTGGAAATTGAAATTTAGGTAAATACCACAGTTCTTTTTAAAACTTTTTTGCTGATTTATATCAGTTGTAAGAAATAATTTTGTGGTAAAGTTTTTTAAGAGAATATTATATCCTAATCTGGCAGTAAAACACAGATTTGTAGGAGATCAAGTTTATTTTTATTAAAACAAATTCTTTTGTTAGTATTAAATGTCAAATTAAGGTAAATACCATTTATACAGGTGGTTTTTTTTTAACGAATGCAAAACATCTTGTGGGGTAATTCCTTGTTCAAAATAAAAAATTGTATATCGCGGTACAAAAATTGTAATTTTTTTATCATAAAAACTAAAACTGCTTCAATACTAAAATTTTATGAAAATATTGCCATTATTTAAATATACCTTTTGATTTTTTTGCACTTTTTAGAATTTATTAAATTGGTGGAAACAAACTACCCATATCGTTGTTGCTAACCAAATTTAATGAGAAACTTACGCAATGATCTCGATAAGTATAAATTTAAAGGCTTTAAATTATTTTATGTTTTACCCATCTATTATTGATCTGTAATACCTTAGAAACGGAATATGTTATGGTAGCAATAATACCTGCTATCACACCTAGGGCATTATAAGCGGGCATTATGATAATGCCCGCTTATAATGCCCTAATACGCTAATATGGAAATTTTATTGCTTATCCAATTTTATTTTTCTCACAATAAAGATCAAGTTTATACAAAAATAATTTTTCTTTAAACAATACTCAAAATTAAACTTTACTTCCAAAATAAAAATTACAATTTTAAAATGTCCCGGAAAAAGTACCTGATCCCACTATAGAATGGTCGGTGTTTTTTGTGATGGTAGCAGGGGTGGTAGCACTAACGCTATTTTGTATAGAACAGTCCATTAAAGAATTTTTCAATAGTCGATACGGAATTAACCTTGGAATTAACTGAATTGGCAATCATTTTGGCTACTTTGTTTTTGGATGAAATACTTTCTTTTATATATTCTTCAGCTACTGAAGAGCTTTTCCATTTCCCATGTTGTTTTAGCGTTTCAAACGAAGCACCTGCCTCAACAAGTAAAGTTGACGATGTGCGACGCAAACAGTGGCCGGTGTAAGCTTCTGCATAATCCAATTTTAAAAAATTTGCGATCAATGTTGGGACGCTTCCTATGGTATTTTTTCCAATGGGTTGTACTCTACATCGACCCTTTCTATAGGTAAGAAAGAATCTTCGCTCCTTTATTCCAGCTGGTCTTAATGTTGTGTACTTTTTTATTAAATTTAAAGCGCCTAAATCTTCTTCAATGATAGTAAAACTTTTTGAAGTTAAAGTTTTAGTTTCTGGTACCTTTATAACCAAGACTGTTCCTCTATCTTCAATGTCATCAATAGTCATTTTGACCAACTCATCTCGTCTTAAACCTCCAAAAACACCCATTACCAATATGACTTTGTGTACCAAGTAGATATCATCAGGAGCCTTCTTAATAAATTTTAATATTTGTTCTCCTTCCAAAACTTTAGACTTCTTCGGGACGTATCCTTTCGACTTAACTTTTTAAAAAGATATGAGACGATGGTATTGCGAAATGTCTATATTTTCATAGACCATCAACGTAGACCTTAGGGTGGAATACTTGGTCCAGAGAGAGTTCGGACTGTATATACAAACTAACCAGAACTAACCAAAACTCTTTTTGGGTAAAACATAAAGCATTGTATGCACCACGGGCTTTACTGGACTATAATGCCCATCAGGTCGAAAACTATTTCGACCTTCAGGGCATTATAGTCCTAGTAACGCCCTTGATACATAAATAGCTATAGAAACTGAAACTGCAATTTTTTAAATAAGCTTGCCAAACAGGAAAATAAAATGTAAATTATAACGTATCCAGATGGGTCAAGTTATTTTATTTAAAAAAATCCATTTGCTCTCACCTATTAAAAAGGACTTTGTGATAGTAATTTATTTGACATTACTTGGTAGTTTAAACACAATACTCTTTTGTTTTTAAGTAAAAAAGCCTTTTTTATTTTTTTCGCGATATCTCCTTAAAAATTAACTTTGACCTCATATTTATAAAGCAAACTACCCTTTATTTATACAATCACCTCCCCTTTTTGTATATGTTCAATTTTATTTTATAATAAATAAATAAAAACCAAACCCTGTAACTAAAAACTGCATGTATACATATTTTCCCCATTGTTTGTATTTAATTATATTCAAAAAATATTTAAATATTTTCTTTTATCTTTCAAAAGCATTTAAAATAAAAATAAAATTCCTGCACTAAACATTTATTGGTATTTAATGTAGCGCATAAATGTAGAATCAGCAAATTGAAAATTTAAATTCAACGAAAACTCTTTTCAACTGCAGGATGAGATTTCCGTTCTACTATTTTTATTTTATTTAACTGGACAATCGATTTGGGTGTAATAGGTGCTTGTAAAACGATATTTTGGCGCAAGTAGAGTAAAAGCTGTTTTTTCACAGGTTTTTAACTGTTTTGGTAATATAAAATCACGCGTTTAGCTCTGATAAAATTGTAAAATAAATAATTATTATTTATACCTAAGCACTTTTAAAACAAATTTATTCAGTGGTAATATCCATAGTGCAATTAATTTTTCCGGAAAATTCGAAAAACAAATTTCTAAGTAATTTGTTTTAACAAAATAGCATGTGCGAGAGTGGTTTTAAAAATCCGAGTCGAAGACGGGGACTTTTCCACTGTCGAAAGCTATTTGTTAAAACAAATTACTTAAAAATGAGTATTCCAATTTTTTCACAGGAAAAATTAGATGCCACAGGGATATTTGGTAAGATTATGTCCTGAGTAAAATAATATTAATCTTCATATGCAAAGTTTTATTTATTCAAACAATTAGCACAATAATTAATAGGAACAATATAACTTACAACTAGTCAAACTTGCATGATTATTTTCGATTTTTTCCCCGGAAAAACTGCTGATTGTCAAGTTGACAGTTGTTAAGTAATTTTTCCACCTACAATTTATATTTGACATACCAGCTCTTGATAGCGATTGGTCAAAATTAATAGGAGGAAAATAATCATTAAAAATCTAGGATTTTCTTTTTTTGTCTAAATGGTGAGACATGGATCCGGAATCACGTGACAACAATATCAAAATTTCATTAAGCTGTTGACAGCCAAGTTAAAGATCCGTGACAGTTCCGAAAAAAAGTTGGAAATTTCTTTTACGGATTTTCTGGTTTACTTTTATACTTGTCAGGTATTTCCGTTAATATTGTTAGTTTAAAAGATAGCCTTATCCATATTTATAATCTAAATTTAATTTAATGTCCTTTTAAAGAGGCGACTCTTTGAAAATTGCGCCAATCCGCAGTTCCGGATTTACGCAAATTTTGTTCACATGAAGACTAGGCTTCACTAAATATTGATGTATGCATGAGTGGCTTTACAGTGACGCAAATAGAGCGCTCCCGAGTAGCTCAGGAGTATTTCGTTCTACTTTATGGCGTTCCATTGACGGAAAGTGTTATGCACCTGAGCTACTCCGTTTTACTTTTCCTTGCCCCTCATCCACCAACCCCTCTGTTGGTTTTTGTTCTTTAAACGTGTTTTTATGGTTAAGGATGGATTTTTTAAAATTATTTATTTAAAATGGAATTAAATATTAAAAAGAGATTATTATTATAAAGCCAAGAAAGGTTAAAAACAACGAAATTTTAAAATGTCTTAAAGTATCACTCTTTCCTTGTCTAAGGATGCGTTCCAGTGACTAACTTTTTAGAGCAGTTCAAGAGCTTCATGCCCTGGAGCGGGACGCACAAAAATTTTCGTCACTGGAAAGCAAACCTGATCTGCTATTTAAATTTACGCAGTTAAGATTCTCGCACATATGCACGCTTTTGTGGCGCAACTTTCATAGCGGGATAATAAATAAACTCCATGTTAACACAAGCATGTTTGTGTTAACATAAAGTTTATTTAATATCCCTTAGATAGGAATTATTAACGGCCGTTACTTTATAATGTTGTATGCCAAGCCCAATAATTTAGAAGAAAATTAAATGTTAACAAAAAATATACACTGTGTGCAAAAAGTCCCGGAACCCCTTAATAATTCGCAAATGCGCTCATTTATCGAAAAGTCTTCCAAATAAAGTTTATAGATATATTTTAGATCTATTTTATAAAAATATGTTTACATGTACAGGGGGCATCACAACGAAGATATAGACACAAGTTACCTTTTTTAAATGGAATGGTGTATATTTTATTGGATTTTGAATTCTCCACAAAATTTTAACATGACTTTGTGTAACATATGCTATACCTAAACTCACTAGTTTAAAAGATACAAGGGTTTAAAAAAATATAATGTAAATATTTATTAACTTTTAAAATATGAAAACACTTATTAATAAAAACAGAATTGACACAAAAATAACTTGTAAACACTTAACCTATTTAATTAAATGTTGGAAGTGACCGCTCGCGATACCCAAACCCTCGAATCATAAGAAGCGTTATTCTCTCTTTCTCAGAAAGTGCCATGACTAGTTATTTTAAATAGTTTAACTAACAACTGCTCAATAATTACCAAACGTCACTTATACATGTCATACATACCCAAAAATGTTACTATGTAAATGTAACTAGGTAAATATTGTAACAGGTGAAAATAAAAATTTCGATAAAATACTTTTTTAAACCCTTGTATCTTTTAAACTAGTAAGTTTAGGTATAGCATATGTTACACAAAGTTCATGTTAAAATTTTGTGAAGAATTCAAAAATCCAATAAAATATACACCATTCTATTTAAAAAAGGTAACTTGTGTCTATATCTTCGTTGTGATGCCCACTGTACATGTAAACATATTTTTATAAAATAGATCTAAAATATATCTATAAACTTTATTTGGAAGACTTTTCGATAAATGAGCGCATTTGCGAAGTATTAAGGGGTCCCGGGACTTTTGCACACAGTGTATATGTATAAAGCGTAAAGTTGTATCTTTGTAGTTAGGCCAACAATTTCTTAGATCATCCTCGTATAGTGTGAGAAATCTTAATAAGTTCTCTTAATGAAAATGAAAGGGTTACAGTTATAAACAATATTAAACCAAAAAACAACGTGCGTAAGTGTATTGTTTTGACTAGTTCAACTTTAGATTTATGTCTTTTGTTTTTAATTACCTTAAAAGAAAATTAGGCGTGCAGTCTAATTGTTTTGTTTGCCAAAATCAAATTACTGCGCAACAAATTTTTAGTCAATGGAAAACACCATTTTTTTTCATTTAAGCGTATTGGCAATATACATATTTGCTGTTACTATGTACAGAGTGGCTCGAATTCGACGCTCATCATTGGGATTTCGAAACCGTAAGGAGATACAGGATCAGTTAAATGAAGGCACAAAGTTGCGCAATTTGATGCTCAATAAAATGCCGTTTTGCGTTTTAAAAAAATTCCGAGTACTTCCGAAGATATTCGAAAAAACCGGAATTTTCAATTTTGGTTTCTATTGTTTCCTGGCTATACTTATTAGATATGCAAATGAAACACGCTTTCATGGCCACTTTTTCTGCCCTATAATTCAGTGTGACTAAATATTGAATCTGACGTTTCTGTGGCTTCTGGCGACCATCATCAACTTAATTTTTTTAAATACGGACCTCGATATTTTTTTCACTTTAATTAATTCCTTTCATCACTCTTAAACACTATATATCGCAGCACTTGATATTTGCCGACGTTTCGTACAGAAAATTCCATCACCAGAATATTGCATATTTATTTTACCATAATACGGCCCTGAACTACATTTTTAGGTAAGAAGGTAAAAAAAAGAATAAACTATTACATATTCATGTCTTTTATTGCAACTCATTGATATCTAACAGCGGAAATTACTTTATTAACCGAAAATTCCATGAATATTAGACATAAGATAAAAGGTAGACAACCCAACAAATCAGCTTACATAAACAATTTGTAATACTATCGATGCCCATATTAAATATAAACAATTTAATCACTATTATAGGTGTTCAAAGAGATAACCTTTCGCCTTAATGCATTTTCTTGCTTTTGCTTTGTATTTTAATACAGCTCTGATTAATTGTTCTCGCAGGAATGGCAACAGCACCACGGTATCAAATTTTGTCATGTGTGAAGTAGCAAAGTCGTGAGGTGCATTTTTTACCATACCCAAATATAAACGGTTCTTGATATCCCCAAGAAATGAGGAAGTAATCTGAGGCTAAGATCTGGAGGAAGCCTGGCGAAGGTAAGTGATGGCACGCAGGGAGAAGAGAGGAGGGAGAAGGACCATTTGTTAGGAAAGTATGCGTACTTCGCTGGTAAAAGGAATTGAGCTACCTTCCTTCCATTGTGGGCAGGAGTTCCGTCTTGCTACCACCATACTTTTGAAATACTGCCAAAGGTTGACATCTAGGGCGTCTACATCATTCCTAATCAAATTTAGATATCGTTCGGAAGTTAAGGTCCCTTCGTAAACGAAAGGTCCAATAATTGTGTTCCTCCACATACCAATCCATACATTAAATGAAGTTCTCCTTGAATTGTACCTGCTGGTTAGTTTCTGCCATTACTGTAATTTCCGCTGTTAGATATCAATGAGTTGCAATAAAAAAGATTACATGAATATGTAATAGGTTTATTCTCTTTTTTTACCTTTCTACCTAAAAATGTAGTTCAGGGCCGTATTATGGTTAAATAAATATGCAATATTCTAGGTGATGGAATTTTCTGTACGAAACGTCGGCAAATATCAAAGTGGCGATATATAGTGTTTTAAGAGTGATGAAAGGATTTAATTAAATTGAAAAAAATATCAGGTCCGTATTTAAAAAATTAAGTTGATGATGGTCGCCAGAAGCCGAAACGTCAGATTCAATATTTAATCACACTGAATTATAGAGCAGAAAAAAGTGGCCATGAAAACGTGTTTTTCATTTTGAGTTATCTTAACAAATATAGCCAGGAAACAATAGGAAACCAAAATTGAAAATTCCGGTTTTTTCGAATATCTTCGGAAGTACTCGAAATTTTTTAAAACGCAAAAACGGCATTTTATTGAGCATCAAATTGCGCAACTTTGCCTCCATTTAACCGGATCCTGTATCTCTTACGGTTTCCGAAATCCCAATGATGAGCGTATTTGTAGAAAATATCTTACCTTTACTTTTTAAGTTAAATAAATCTTTCTTTACGCCCTCAATTAAAATGTATTTACCTTATTAGGTAACTAATTTATATCGTTCAATGTACTTTATACACCAGTACTCACAGCATTATGTGTATAGAGCGTGGTAATGCAAGGTAGTAATATAAGGCAAGCAGCCATTTGAAACTAATGCTCACGAAAATTTGCTTGGGGTGCATATAATGTAATTCCTGTGTTTTACCCTCAGGAAATATGTTGGTGGTTTTAAGGTGCTATACAAAGGGTTAACGTCATTTATAACTTTAGAGTTGAGATAATAGAAAGTAAAGGGCGTCTCAATAAAATTTTCGGAATTTGGCTTGTAAAGAAAATCTATATTTTATTAAACAAGAACAATTTTATGTTTGTCTCAAAAAAGAGGAATCTTGGGAGTTATGTTTTAAAAATGATGTTTGCTGAATGTTTTTCTTAAGTACTTCCGCAGATGGTCACTCTCAGTAGCGGCGTTAGGGTAAGGGCGCGGTTGGGCCCTAGGCGCTAAAGAAAAGGAGCACCGCAGGCACCAAGAAAGAGCGCGCTTTAAGAGGTGATGACCTTGTTTTTTTAGCATGTTGACCAGCAGTTTTTGTAAATGAAGAGGCGTAGAATAACGCGAATCAAAAGGGTGCGATTTTAAGGGTAAGGACATTTTTTTGCTGTTTAATTTTTGCTGTACCCAGATACTTACATTTTTTTACTCGTGTTATGTTTCGAAATCGCAAGTTTGACTACCGTTTAAGGGCGCCGCGAAAATCTCGCCAAGGGCGCCGATAGTGCTAAAAACGGCACTAGTGACTCTCTAGCAAAATTTTAAATTTTAGCAAATTTAAATAGCGAGGTAATTTACGGTAGTAAGATAAAGGAAGCAGTCCTTTGAACCTAATTCTTACGCTCAAAAAATTGCTTGGGGTGCATATAAATGCAATTCCTGTGTTTTACCGCATGAAATATCTTGGTGGTTTTAAGGTGCCATACGAAGGGTAAACATAATTTGTAATTTTAGAGTTTAGATAATATAAAGTATAGGGTGATAGGTATTTCTGGAATTGGGCTCGTAAAGAAAATCCATATTTTAATAAACCTATCTATTTTATGTTTGTCTCCAAGAAGAGAAATCTTGGGAGTTATGTTATAAAAATCATGTTTGCTAAATGTTTTCTTTGGTTCTTCTGCAGATGGCCACTCTCTAGCAAATTTTTAAATTTTGGCAAATTTAAAGAGAGGTAATGTACAGGGTGTCCCATTTTGGTTGTCCCTTATGGGAAACTTGGAAACCATAAGAGATATTAAAAATCTGATACCCCATCCTCGAGCTCTTTTTGAGAAAACATTTATGGTAAAAACAGATCATCGCTATCGCGAAGCGTTTCAGAGATACAGGGTGATTCTCGATTTTTTCACTTTTTGAAAAGGCCCTGTAGCTTTGTTGTTATTACAGATACGAGAAAACTAATTGCACATTATAGAGACACTTTTTTCCGTAGAATCCAGTGGCGTAGCCAAAAATTTTTTTGAGCTGTCATTTTTGGACATATGACCCAAACATGTTTTTTTTTGATAGGGACACCCTATAAATGATTAGGTAATTAAATTGCTTGTTTTTTTCTTGATTAAAATAATATATCTGGTGAAAAATATTATTATACATAAAAAAATTGATACCAGGGTGGTCTTCAAAAATTAAAAATGAGTTTTTTATTTTTAACTTTAAAAATTCTCCCACAATTTTATTTATGAATATATAAGGATGAAATTATGGTGGATAATATATATGATAAGGAGAAACATTATTATATATATATATATAAATGATACAGTGTGTCCCAAAAAATTAAAAATAATTATTTTTATGTTAAAATTTAAAAATTCATAGCGTCCCTTATTTATGAATTTGAAGCAAAAAATTTTGGTTCTGTATTAGTATGATAATGTTGTATAAAAAAATTAAAATCAAAGTTATACAGGTGTGTCAAAAAATTTCTGATTTTTTTGGACTTTAAATTTTTTTGTTTTTTTTGCTCTATTGGTAAAGTTGACATGGAAGAATCCATAAAAATAAAAAAATAAAAAATCAAAAATTAAAAAATTGATAAATTTTTTAAGTTTAATTAATATAACTTGTTTATTATTGTTGTTGTAAACTAATTTTTTGTTTTTTTTCTACAGAAATGTCTCCTGAGCTAAGGATGACAGATTCCTTTTAAAACAAAAATACAAAACAATTTAAAAACAGATAGAAGCATCAATGCGTCTTTAAAATCATAATTTTTCCAATATTTGACGTAAAAATTTATTAAACCACCTACTATGATATATTATTTTAATCAGAAAAACAAGCAATTTAATTACTCATTCATTTATAAGGTGTCCCTAATAAAAAAACATGTTTGGGTCATATGTCAAAAATGACAGCTCAAAAAATTTTTTGGCTACGCCACTGGATTCTACGGAAAAAAGTGTCTTATAATGTGCAATTAGTTTTCTCGTATCTGTAATAACAACAAAGCTACAGGACCTTTTCAAAAAGTGAAAAATCGAGAATCACCCTGTATCTCTGAAACGCTTCGCGATAGCGATGATCTGTTTTACCATAAATGTTTTCTCCAAAAAAGAGCTCGAGGATGGGGTATCGGATTTTAATATCTCTTATGGTTTCCAAGTTTCCCATAAGGGACAACTCAAAATGGGACACCCTCGAAGGCTAAAAGCCTAAATACTAACGTACCGTGGGTGTCTTAAGCGATGTAAGAGGGAGTTTGTTGACACGGGACTTAAATACTTGAAGAGTTGGGGGCAGGAAAGACCTCCGCGGGCAGCAGGTTCCACAACCTAGAAACTCTAGGGACAAAAGAACGAACAAAGTGGGAAGTTCGGGGCCTGTCCAGTTGGACCGTATAGGGATGCATACGCGCGGAACCACGGGTTTCTCTGTTGGGAACCGCAAGTGGAGGAACTATACTGGACAATTCCTCAGAGCAGAAGCCATGGAAGTACCTATAAAAAGCGATAAATCCCCCACAGCCCGACGATGTGCAAGAGAGGGAAGCCTTTCTGTAAGTGAAGGATCATTAATGAGACGAATAGCTCTTCTTTGAATAGAATCAAGAATGCTTAGGGTTGTGGGGGACGCCATGCCCCAGATATGAGAACAATATTCCAAGGGAGGTCGGATCTGGGACACATATAAAGTGTATAAATTAGAAGGGGAAAAATACTTTTGGCTCGAAAGAGAAATCCAAGCTTTTTTGAAGCTGCCGTGGCTATAGATACAATGTGTTTATGCCAGTTAAGGTTACTTTCAAATGTGACGCCCACAAGGTTAAAGGTGTCTTTGCTCTGTAAAACTTGGCCGCTCATAAGTAGAGGATGAGTATTTGATGACTCTTTTCGCGACAAGGAACATGATTGTGTTTTGGATGCATTAAAATGGACGAGATTTTTAGCGCCCCAATCCAATATTAGATTAAGATCCTGCGAAAGAGATATCTGCATCGCTCTGCGTTTGTTTTCCAAGTCAGGTTTAGTAATGGGTTTAGGAACCTGAAAACTGGAGTGAAGGGTACTATCGTCGGCGAAACTATGAATGGAATTAGTTGTGGACGAGAGAAGGTCGTTGATGTGAAGAAGAAACAATGTTGGTGCCAGAACTGAGCCCTGAGGGACTCCAGCATTTACTTGGTGAAAGCTTGAAGAATGGCCGTCCACAATAACTGATATACGACGATCAGATAGATAACTAGAGAGCCAAGTACAGAGTTTAGTTGAAAGACCATAGGAGGGAAGTTTATTAAGAAGTGCGGCATGCCAGACCTGGTCAAAAGCTTTGGATATATCAAGAGCAACGATCTGGGACTCACCTAGAAACTCAAGAGACTTATTCCAGCAGTGTGATACGAAGGAAAGAAGATCTGCTGTAGATCTTTGTGGCGAAATCCATACTGCCTGTCATGCAAAATTTTGTGTTTTTCTAAGTACTTAAGAATTTGTGAATTAATTAGTTTTTCCATTACTTTACAAAGAACTGAGAGAATTGAAATTGGTCTATAGTTAGATGGAAGAGATTTAGATCCTTTCTTGGGAATAGGTTGAACACGTGCAGCTTTCCAGCTTTCCGGAAAGATACCTGTGTTGTAAGAAATTCGAAAGAGCCGAGTTAAGATTGGTGCAAGTTCTGGAGCACATTTTTTAAAACGATTGCTGGTATGCCATCTAGCCCAGACGATTTCTTGGTGTTAAGGGAAGAAAGGATACGCTTAATGTGTTTTACCTTAAAAATAATATCGGGCATTTTATGAGGAACTGGGGTAACCGCTGGAATTGGATGATTTACGGGAGGGTCAAGGGTTGAATTGGCAGCAAATTGTTTAGCAAACAATTCTGCTTTTCCTTTAGCGGTAGAAACAATTTCATCTTCCAAAGCTAGTGGCGGAAAAGAACTGGTACAAAAATTCCTACTTATGTTTTTCGCAAAGGACCAGAAAGATTTGCTGCCATTTGAGCAAGAAAGAACTTTGTTTTTAATACGATTGTCGAAGGAGTCTTTGGCTTCAGAAATTGTTTGATTGTAGTAGTTTCTTGCTTCAATGCTGGCCTGTCGGTTTTCTGGACTAGGATCCTGTAGAAACTTCTTGTGAGCCTGAACTTTAAAAATTCTAGCTTTATCACAAGATTTGGAAAACCAGGGTTTGTTATTGGATTGTTTGGGGTTCTTGATGGTGTGTGGAATATAGGTTTCAATGCCCAATTGAATTGATTCCGTCAGTTGATTGCAAATTTCAGAAGGATCACCAGAAGAAAAGCAGATGGAATTCCAGGGGTAAGTGGCGAAGAAGTCCCTCAGGCCATCCCAGTCGGCTGAGTTGTAATGCCATACGGTGCGTGGTGGCATGTATTCATTTACCTCGGGATGTGCAGGGTAAGATATAGTAACTAAGCCATGATCTGAGCGACCTAGGGGAGCTGTGACAAATGTTTGATAGAGTTCGGGGTTGGTAGTAAGAAAGAGATCAAGGGGATTTGAACTATGATTTGGGACTCTAGGAAAGTAGGTGGGTTCCATAATAAGGTTGGTAAGAGAGTTACTGACTGCGAAGATTTCGGCTGCTCTGCCTTGGGGGTCAGTTTTTGAAGAGCCTAGCCAATCCTTATTATGGACATTGAAGTCGCCAAGCACGATTATTTCAGCCGATGGAAACTGAGAAATTATGCTATCGATCTTTGTTGAAAGAAAGTCAAAGAATTCGACATAGGAATTATTAGATGGGGACCGGTACAAACAGCAGATAAATTTAGTTGAAGACCTAAGGGAAAGTTTAAGCCAAAGGATATCGGGCCTACCTGATTCAAGATTGGAAACTCGAGCACAAGCCAGATCGTTGCGGACGTAAGCACATACGCCACCATGTGGGCGGAAAGACGAAATAAGTTCGTAGCCTGGAAAGAGAAGGTGGCTGGTTGAAGATTTAGAACTTATTTGTGTTTCCGTTAGAAACAGTATGTGGGGCTTAGATGACTGAAGGTGATGGTGAACGGAGTTTATATTGATGTTAAGCCCACATATGTTTGCAAAAGAAATTAAACTTCTCGATGAAGGCCTCCCGGATGCACCCCTCGCCCGGAGATCCGAATGGAGGGGTATTTTACCTCCGGAACATTTTACTTCCGGGTGTGCCGCCATCATTTGTACATAGTTTGGGGGTTAAAAGGAAAAAAAGAAAAGAGAAAGAAGGAAGAAGGAAAAACTGACTCACACACCCAGAACCCGAAACGTCCGTTAAGACTTCACGGGTCCCTTAAAGGGTGGTTGGGTGGTACCTCCTCAGGCGAGGAAAGCTCCTCTACCACCTACTTCTGCAGATAGTCACTCTCTGCCAAAATTTTAAATTTTGGCAAATTTAAAGCGAGGTAATGTACGGTAGTAATATAAGGCAAGTAGTCATTTGAAACTAATGCTAACGTTAGAAAAATTGTTTGGGGTGCAGATTATGTAATTCCTATTTTTTAAATTAGGAAATATGTTGATGTTTTAAGGTGCTAAGGTGCGAAGGGTTAATGTAATTTGTAATTTTAGAGTTTAGATAATATAAAGTAAAGGGTACCCAATAAGAATTTTGGAATTTGGCTTGTAAATAATTTTTTTATTTTATTAAACAGAACAATTTTATGTATGGCAACACAAGAAAAATCATGACAGCTATGTTTTAAAAATTTTCTTTGCCTAATGTTCCTTTTAGCTATTTCTGCAGATGGTCATTCTCTCAGCAAATCAACCTTTGGTACCTAGTACCTGTCAAAGCTATCATGAGTTAAACTTTATAGTTTTTCATCGCTTCTACCTTTGTTGGGAGCATGCACTGACGAACTTTCAGCTTTTACAAAATAACAAAGGTCTGCCGCTCACGGACTTATACTCTATGAGACATGGAACTCTCTCCAAATACCTTTACAGCTTCTTAAGTTTAATAAGAAACGAGTTTGATTAAAGTTTTTTTTCTTATAACTAAAGGCATTTAAAAGAATTGCATAAAAAACTGTATAGTAAAAAAAAATTAACTGGTTATAGCTTTTTAAAAAATATAGATAATTTGGCAAAATTCTATTTTTTGGGAGACCTCTAAAAAAACAAAAATATTTTTTACTACATTTTTTCTTTTCTTTTACTTAGGCTAAAAATTGTTTATCTCATCCTCGAAAACGAGTATATTAATTAAATTATTTGGGGTAAGTCCCCAAAAAAGCTCAAACTACATCGTTAAACCCAACTAGAAACAAATTAAGTACAGGTGAATGGCTCACAAATTTAAATTAAGGGATGTAGGGATGACAGACACCATCACGAAATGTTTTAGCCCTAAGTAAGTGGGCCCGTCTGAACGCGGAAACTTGGCTGTGATTAGAGGGTCGCAAAAACAGCTTGTGGGCCCTAAAACCAACGCAAAACATATCCTAAGTGTTTCCCTAAATAATGGCCTTGTTTGCTCTGCCTAACATGCTTTTAAACAAAGCTGAAGGAATGTTACATTGTTGGAAAAGATTGGTACAAAAAATATGATGGGAAGTCGGCCTTGCAATAAGGGTAGCTTTCCAGTGACGAAAATGTTTGTGCGTCACGCTCCAGGGCTTGAAGATCTTGATCTGCTCTAAAGTTAGTCACTGGAACGCATCCTTGGACAAGGAAAGAGAGTTAACTTTAAGAAATTTTAAAATTTCGTTGTTTTTAACCTTTCTTGGCTTTATAATAATAATCTCTTTTTAATATCTAATTCAATTTGAAATAAATACCTTCAAAAAATGCATCCTTAACCATTAAAAACACATTTGAAGCACAAGAACCAAAAAAGGGCTGGTGCATGAGAGGCAAGGGGAAAGAAAAACGGAGTAGTCTGGACGCTATTTTTAAATAATTATGTACAAAAGAATAAAAACATATTCTTATATAGAGGGTTCGTTTAAGAAATTATTATCTAAGTTCCTATTCTCCTTGGACAATCCACAGAAAGCGTTAAAACGTAAAATACATACAGGGTGTTCATTTAAAATCGTGCCACTCAAGTTATCTGCGAAAAGAGACAGATTTGAGGAAATCGCCGGAAACACGTTAAGGCTGTTTATTGAGGAGGAACGTTTTTTTACAAAAGTTTTATGGCGCTCCTTCAACTCTCAACTACTAGGCCACAAACTCAAAATTTTAATATACTTTATAACCCTAGAATATAAAATACTACAAAATAGCGGTATATTAAATATTACCCTGATTCCTGATTTGGATAACCATATTTCCGTAACTAATTAAGTTAGATATACTTAATGTGGTATTTTCTTAAAAGTCTTTAAAATATCTTTTAGTGGTGATTATATACGGGGTGCATCATTAGAAAAATATGTACTTTTTGCCCTACCCTGTATATTATCACTAATATCTCAAATTAAATGGTCTTTAAAGTAAATCTAAGAAAATACCACATTAAGTACTAACATAACTTTATTAGTTAAGTTAATATGCCATCGAAATCAGGTATTTAGGTAATATTTAAAGTACCCATTATAGTAGGTAAAGTATTAACCTTATATTCTAAGGTTATAAAAAGTACTCGTCAGCAGATTTAAAATGATGTATCACTAGACCACCCTTTATATTTAAAAATATTGGGGTTGTGGTCCTGGTGGATAAAGGGCTATAGAAGTGCCGTCGAATCTTTTGCAAAATACGTTTCCCTTCAATAAAAATCTTGACGTGTTTCGGTGGTTTTCTTAATTCTGTCTCTTTTCACAGATAACTGTACACTATTATCGTTACTAACTTCTTTAAGTGATTAAATAAAAGAAGAATCTAGTTCTTACCAAGTTCCGTATGTTTTTATACGCTATTTTTTATTGATTTCTATTTTTTTTACCTCCTCCCTATCTTTATCCATTAGTTTCCCGCTGTACACGAGATATTTTTGGGGTATTCAGTTTTTGCGGTCCCTTAATTAGATCCAAGTTTGCGCCTTTTGAAAGATAGTCTAAAGTTGGGACTAAAACAGTTGGCCTTCGTGATTTAGGTTATTTATCGTTTTCTAAATTTTAATGTAAATCAGTTGACCCAAAATTCATTTATTTTAGCAGACAATTTATGGTAGGTTCTGGTTGTGTTATACTAAAATATTACATAAAAAATACCATCATTTAGCTTTACAAATAGAATAATAATAAGTTTAAGTTAAACGTCTTTTAAGATAAACATAATATGTTAAAATCAATTTTAATTCTACAAATTTTTAAACATATTATTATTATTATCAAAAACCTACAAAACTTCTAAATTTAATAATTACAAAAATCCTTACTCTTATTTTTAAGCCAACAAAATGGAAACCTAAAATCTACCTAATATGATAAGCAATGATAGACATTTTATTTTAGCGAAAATCGTAAGTTACAATTTTTAAAGAAATGATACACACTTTTATCGTATTTTTTAAAAACAAGTTTAATTTTATTATTAAATTAAACATGTGGCTATTAAAGTGACTTTAGTGTCCAAAAAAATTAATTTATTTACTTTAAGAGATGAAGGGTTAACAATATTATAACTTAATTATTTAGTTCAAAAACTTTCTGTAGTAAATTTCGTACTTCTAGCTTTATAGATTTTCCAATAAAGCAAACTGAACAAATGTATAAAGTTATTTAAATAAACCGACCATAAAGAATTTCGGCTATCTTGGTGAAAAGTCATTTACAATTTAATTAAAACTCCCCGGCGTATGATTACACCCAAAAAATGTCGGAAGCTGTCCCAAATAGTCGTAAAATGCCCTATAATACTTAATTTCGAACAAATTAGGCTTGCTTGAACGGTTTACAAATTTAATTAAGTGTAATAAAAGGATGACAAAAATATTTAAATGCTTTAACTGTTTGAAAGAATAAAATTTCTTACTTTTGAGAAATTAGACACTAAAAGAGACACAAGGACTAAACTTTCAAAGTGTTCTTTGAATGGCGATGGGTAATCTTTTATTACAGGCAGTAAAAAGAATAAAAATAGGTTTATTTTTTTATGCAAATTTATACAATGTCATTTAAAATATATCTTCAAAAGGACCCCGCTTTACTCTTAAAGGTTTTAGTTAATTTTTCTTAAAATTTTATATGATGTAAATTTTTACTTTATAAAGAAATTTTCTTACGGGCTCAATGCGCAATGGTCTCTAGTTTTAAATCTTTATACTTTGGGCACAAATTAAAAAAGTCTAAAAGAAAATATGTTTTATTATTTTAAACAATTAGTAATACTAGTAACTTATATGGCAATTTTTCTCAGTATGAAGTATAGAATTTTAAACGTGAATATTTGAAACCCGGTGGTCTAGCATTTTTTAAAAATTGCTTTCTTTTTTTCGATATTTGAAAAGTATAGTATTTTACAAATGTACTGTAAAGTTTTTTTTTCAGTGTTACAGACTGTTTGTAAGCAAGTAGAAGGTCGGGGCTATATTTACTCAAAATTTTAAAAAAATTTATCTCAAAAACTACTTTTTCTGTACGGTGAGAGTAAAAAAAAACTATCCGATGGATTTTTAAGAACTTTTACAATATCATTCAGTACACTTGTGATTCTAGCAAGTGCTGGAGTTAGAATTTTACATTAAATAGTTTTATTTTTTAAAGCACAAAAAAATCGTCTGACTTCGGGCCTCAAATTTCAATAACGCGCCATTTTGTCAAGTTGTTTTTATGTTTTTAAATTCTAGCACCTGCAATAACAATAGTTATTCTAATCAAAAATGTTTTTCTTCGGATTAGTAAAAGAGCCAAAATCTCTCCGCAAGTCTTCCAGCCAACAAACAATTTTTTAATGAAGGCAATTTCGGCGCTATTTTAAAGCACTTTTTGTTTAACTTTTATTTATTCTTTATGAACAACAAAATTTAAAAATATTTTATGTTTTTATTTATTGTTTTCACAAAAAAAAGTCTAAAGTATTCAAATTCTTGTGTTCTAGACCACCTAATCCCCTTAAAATTTTAAAAGCCCGTTTTGATGTTTATTTATTTGTAATCATTCTAAAGCTTTTAAGAAAGCTACAAATTATATTTTTTAATAAAAGCATTGCAATTTGCATTAAGATACTTTTATATTATTGTATTCTAAAAGTTTAGAGCTTTACAGGTTTCAGAAATTAAGTGAAAGTTTACCTTACTCTGGCAGAGTAAAAATAGTATTTAAAAAGTACCGGGGGTCCGCCAGACCCCACAACGCCAGTTACGGGTTAAAAGGGTAAAATACTGTTTGGCCCTGAAGAGGATACAATGTGGTACAGTGGTACAGTTACAGGTTATATATAAATTTACAGTTAAGGTTATATATAAATTTAACCCTCACAAAGATTAAGTGCTTTGCAGAACTTGGCCGCTCATAAATAAAGTTATGTATTAAAAGATTTTTTCGCGAAAAAAACTTTAATATCAATACTATAAAACAAAAATTACTTCTGAGGCTTACTACATACATATGCGCCACTTATTCTATTGCATTCTTGCAAGTTGACGGTTTAAAAACGTATTCGCTTTTGCCGAGTGGAAACCAACCGATGTGAAAATTTTCGCAGAGGGTGATTTTGGAGTGGAAAATTTTAACCCCCGGCAACGTGTAAGCTTTGAAATTTTTACAATAACTCAATTTGGCACCGTTATGCTTTGTTGAATCATTAATTTTTAATATAAGAATATTCGATGCGTAATAGAATCAATTTTAAAAAGAAATTAGGAAATATATGTCTGATAAATTAATATTTTTCTGCCGTAAAAATTGTGGTGTCATAAGGAGATAATTTGTCTTATTTTATTGCTAACGTCATTTAATTTTTTTCCGAAAAATTTTAAATAATAGATTTACAGAAAAAAATATTATGCATACAGGGTGTTTTCTAATCAGATGCTAATTCTTAAAGGTGTAATTTTTAGGTGATTTTAAAAAGAAAGATTTAAATATAAATTAACCTATGTTTCAAAGGTCACAAAAATACTGTTTTGATGTTTTGAAGGCGGTAATGATAATAAAAAAGAACAATTTTCTACTTCCAGTTAAAATCGGAAATAGCTTCGAATTTAAATTTTTAAATAGTAGACAAACAGATTTCTGATACAATTCTTGATCAGAATGTGCCACCTTGAAAAAAATACGCCTACTTGATTTTTAGAGTCATTTTTATTATTGCATCTAAGTGGCCTTAACCGGACGCAAATTAATTTAAGGGCCTTAAATGATGTCAAAAAATACAATTGCAATGTTTGAGTGTCTAGTAAAAAAAATGGAAAAGTGACATTTTCGTATCTATATAATTACTATTTTTTAAATAGCTACCTTTTTGGACAAAAACTTTTTGAAAAAGGAATTTTTGTAACAACCCAATGACAATACCAATTTATTAACGAAATAAAGATATAAATTAAATATTAGGAAGTAAAGCTAAATAAAAAAAATCTCTGCACTTTTAACAAGTCCTGTTTGGAAAACAAGAGTTTAAGTATCACTGGGGCTGTTGCACAGTTGATCTTTTCTTAAGAATATCCCTAAAAAATGGAGCACAGTAAAATCTCTCTATGTGGGTAAGTCAGCACATTGGACTACAGGCTGTAATAAGTTGATTATACAAGGTGGCCGCTAAGTTATGGTACACAGAAAAACCAGAAATTCCTTATGCTAAAATATTAAGGTTTGACTAACCATACCTATATCCAAAAGTTGAGAATAGGGAAGATACAGGTTGTCAAATTGAAAAAATCTTTTTAATCGATTTCAATAATTTTAGATATGTTTTAAAAAAAAGAAAATAAAAATAGTAGTTTTTGACATGGGGTATTAATACCTATGTGATAATAATTTTTAATTGTATGCTAGAGGACGCTGACTACACTATTTAAATTTTTTCCAAAACATTTTTTACTCACACCACCTAATCAAATACGATCTAAAAAAACATACTTTAAAAATAAATATTAATTTCTTACGTATTTCTGCACATTGTCCGGCGGACACACATTAGCCCAACCACTCTATTTTATGAAACACACTAAGTACGCCATTTACATTTAGTTTTAAAAATCATCGCGGTTTTCCACTCTGCAACTAACTTTTCTGGGAACAAATAAGTACACAAGAAATTCCCAAAGTAGAGAATTAAAAAGACAAAACACGTAGCATTTTTTTAAAATAATTTGTATACCGTTCAAATAATGCTTATTATTGCAGTTTATTAACTAAGAGCAATTTTAGTATGAAGTTATTGATACTATTGTTGCATGGGGTCAACGAGGAACTTAATAAAACATGTCCCTTTGAATCACTTGAAGATCTATTTAAAAAGCAATAAATTGTAATATTAGTAATAAAAATTATTAGTTAAAAAAAAAAGATTAAGTAAAATTTATAAAATAGTGACTAATAAAATCCTTAAATTCATATTAATTTTTATTTTTTACCAGAAACAATGTGACAAATAAGAGTTTATTGACCCAATTATTATAATAGTAGCCCATTAGGAGCGGATGCAGACCGCAATTAAATCCACGACGTTGTCAAGTCTTTCCGTTAAGAATTTTTGGCGGGTGGTTCAATTTTTTTCACATACTAGCAAATTTTAAATTTTTGATGATACCCTACGACCATATTTACCAAGCTCTGACAAATATTTATTAGACTGATAGCCTGCTTATAAGTAGGCTATTAGTCTGATGTCTGATAAATATTTGTCAGTGCTTGGTGAATACGGCCGTAAGCGTTAAATAAGACACATTGATAATGTTAAAAGTTTAGAAACAAAGTTGTATTAAATTCTAAGAAATTTGGAAAGGGTGCGCAAACCTTTAAAAGCAATAATAAATCTATAAGACGTTATCATTTTTGACAAAGGTAAATCTATAATATTTTAAAAATACAATCATGTTGGCTGTCACGAAAAGAGTTATTCATATTGCTCCCCATTTACATATAGACCAGCAAGTTTTGTAAAACAAAGTGATTTAACCTATTATGCGTTAATTTTGAGACTAGCCCTTTGTTTTCAATTTCAAATCATGCTATCTTGGCTATCATTATTCACTTCATCAAAGAGCTGTTTACCTTATTAGTGATAACAATGATGTATAGGTATATTAGTAACACATAGTGTCACTTTTATGCATCCTTTTAGAGTCCAATTTTAGAGGACCCCACATTTCTTATGTTTCTTCATCCCCAGAGTGTCCTGACTATGTAAGCTACTTTATACAATTATATTTTTCTTTTTTCCTAAGTCATGAGGTCCAGTGTTAATTTTACCAATGTCTTTTACTTTTTACAGTATGTTAATACTTAGGCTTAAGCCTTAATCGACTGTCCCAGGATTTTAAAAAAATAATAATAATTTTTAAACACAGTAAAATGTTATTTACATAAAGCTACAGAACTTATATTTTTTAACATTGAGTTAGGTACAACAAAGAGTTAATGATATAAATATATACTTAAATTTAGCGGTGTCGTAAAAAGAAAAATTAAACCAATACTTTTCTCTTAGTACCTACATATAATCAACATTTTATTGGTAAGCAGGAAAAGAAACTTAAGCGCCAACATGCATAAAAACTTAAAATAAAAAATTACGGTAATTGTAAATTTGATTGGATCGAAAATAATTTTTCACATTAAAAGCAAATATCGGCATCTTTAACTTAAAAACACTAAAGAAAAAGTTTTTAACTTTTTTGAACAAATTGAATTTAAAAACCAAAACAAAACAAATTAACCTCACTTCAGATCGCAACGTTGCCAAGTCGAGGACAAGTCGAGGATTTCATTGCGGCCTGTAGCCGCTCCTAGCCCATTTAGTCTATTTGGCCCTCATAATTAAGTTATATGCAATTGTATATACATAGTAGAGCAACTTTTTAGATTTGTGGGATGGTCCGCACTTGTTCTCAACGCTTCATATATTTTTTAAAACTAAAAAAAAATCTTCTGTAACTTTCTTGCTGCAATTTACTTTATGACTTTGCCGCTCCATAAAATGTTTTTCTCTTAACTTTTAATGGCGGAATGGACGTAACAATGGAATTACGTTAACCTTTAGTGTATAGTTTGTTTTACTGACTAATGGACTCATGAAGTTGGGGCGTGTTGTAGTTTGTTAAAAGAAAGCAAGAGAATAAATATAATTTGGTTGATGTGTCTTGGGTTTTATTCACTTACATTGCTTATTTAGCAAAAAAGTTTGTAAGAATAAATCTTTTGGGAACTGAAGTACCCGAAAAACTTCCTTACTAGATTTGACATGAAGTTTATACAAAATGTATAAAAAAACTTTGAACCAACTTTTTACCTTTAGGAAATCTTAGAAAACTAAATTTCAAGTTTATTTCTATATATATATTTATTAAAGTTTATTAAACTTCTTTCTTACTCTTCGGAAAGTTTAAAGTAAAGAATTCTTAAAAAGTTTATACAAACGTACTTAAAAACCATCATTATGGTGGCGTGGAATTACTTCTTATTCATTTAGTTTAAGATTTTTTTATCTTTGGACAACCCACAGAGAGTGTAAAAGCGTAAAATAAATACAGGGTGTTTATTTAAAAACTTTCCACTCAACTTATTTGCGAAAAGAGACAGCAGCGTTGAAAAAATCACCGGCAACAGGTTAAGATATTTATTGAGGGGAAACGTTTTTACAAAAAAAAATTAACTCCTTAACCACCAGGGCTACCACCCCAAACTTCTTAAATGAGAAGGGGGTCGAGTAATACATCATGTTAAAGCTCCTGACTAGTACTTTACAACCCTAGAATATAAAGTCAATATCTTTATCTACTACAAAATTGCGGTATTTTAAAAATTACCCAAATATCTGATTGTGATAGCCA
This sequence comes from Listronotus bonariensis, assembly GCA_014170235.1. NCBI lineage: Eukaryota > Metazoa > Arthropoda > Insecta > Coleoptera > Curculionidae > Listronotus > Listronotus bonariensis. Next base: position 62,817 of record JACEGR010001464.1, read on the forward strand.
TATTTTCCATAGGAAATCCCATGTAAATTTTGAAGGAGTCAAATATTGCCTCCCAATTATTTTAGAAAAAATGTTATTAGGATTTATTGAAGGAAGGAAATTTGAGCATTTTTCAACCAACCAGTAAAGAGGTAAGCTGTCTAGAGACTACTGCAGCGTAGTATCTCATTATGCACCCTGTACTCTAGAAATCAATAATAAAACACCATATCGATTTATCAGTGACAACTAGAGATCATTAATTTATGATGATAAGTCATTGCCAAAGGAAACTGAACCGTTTTAGGCCGGGAATTTCAAAAGGAATCCCTCTCGCATTTCATTCTAGTTTGCCAGCTAATTCCACATAAATACATGCACTCACAGTTACGCAAGACAATACGAAAATTTCTGCAGAATTTGTCTACACATTTAGAAATCAATTTATGACGAAAATATCAGGATTTAATCAATGCTCAAATATTCCTCCATTAACTGCCAGACAATAACTCAAACGATTATAAAACTCATTTCTTACGTTGGCTAGTTGGTACATCTGATATTCTGGCACATTCAGCGGAAATAGCATTCCTTAGCTGGTCTAAATTTTCCATATTTTGCAGCATTGAAAGATTTTAATGACGCTTAGCTTTTAATGTGCCATAGAAAAAAAAATCTCGTTTCTTGGCGAAAGATCCGAGACCTGGCTGGCCAGGTTATGTTAGTGGTTCCGGAGCCTATGATAGTCGTTATTAAATGCGTTGTTCTGCCATTCGCGCACAGCTCTTTCTGAGTACTGTTGTGCTGGGCAAAAACGCCATCCGTTTGTCCTAAGGAAATCTGTAAGATTTTCACGAGCAAGGTTGTTCCAAAAGCGAGGCAAAGAAGTTGTTTCCTCTAAAATTCCAGAAGTACTCCGCATTCAAATTTCGATCAAAAAGAAGAAATAGTTAAAGTGTGGCAGTTTCCTTTTGGGAAACATTAATTTTTTGTGGATATTAGAGTCCTTGTCTCAATAAATGGATTTTGGTTTTCGTTATTCCAGTACCAAACATTTGAATGTTGGGTTCGTTGTTCAATGTAAGAAAGTGCATCTAGTCAGGTAAAAAAAAGAAGCAAATGATACTTAAAAACCTCTGTCAGTGTTTGTCACTCTCCCATGATCTCAAGCAAAATTCACACAGTGTCGTCATGTTTCGTGCTCCGTCTCTTAATTCTGGTGTCTTTCGTACTTGTAAAGCGTGGTATTACGTGTTTTTAAAATTCAGGGTATTGTAATGTGGTCTTTATAATAATCTTCTGGTTTGTCGTGCTAATGTTTCTTCGGCCTTCTCTGCACAAGTATCACGTCTTGTACTTAATTTAGTATTTTCTTAAAGCTCTAAGCTCTTTTAAAAATCTTTTATATGGTTATATTAGTGTATTTTTTGTAACAAAGCAACCTGTATATTATTATATTACCAATAAAAAATCTTAAGAAAATACCACATTAAGTACATCTTACCTTATTAGTTTTGAAAATATGGCCATTCCAATCAGGTATTTGGGTAATTTTTTAAGTACCGCCATTTTGTAGTACGTAGAAATATTGAGATAAAGGGGCGATCAATTTTTATGAAAAACTCTCGCAAATATTTTAAGTGGTAAGTTTTTAAATGAACACCCTGTATAAACTTGTCGTGGGTGTCTTAAGCGAAACAAGTTGTGCGAGTTGTTAAAATGGAACTTAAAATACCTGAAGATGTGGAGAAAGGAGTTTTTAAATGAACACCCTGTATAAACTTGTCGTGGGTGTCTTAAGCGAAGTAAGTTGTGCGAGTTGTTAAAATGGAACTTAAATACCTGAAGATGTGGAGAAAAGAAAAAGACCTCCGTTAACAGCAGGTTTCACATTCTAAAAACTTAAGAGATAAAACAACTAAGAAAGTGGAAAATTTAAAGGCTCTCCAACTGGATACTATAGGGAAGCATACGTGCGGTACTACGAGTTTTTCTGTTGGGATCTGCAAGGAGTGAAGAAGCCGTGAACCTATAAAAGGCCACAGATCTTCTACAACTTGGCGATGAACAAGCAAAGGAGTTAACATACACCTACCGGGTGGTGCATCACTGAGCGGAACATAGTGGTAGGGGAGCCCAAGAGGGATTTCTAAAGTGACTACAGCGCGTCAGAAAAATATACCGAAGGATACCTTGTACCCGAGGGATAACGAAAAATATATAATTCAATATGATTTGAACGATTTTTGCAAGCCTAAATAATAAAAATATTTTTTTGACATAAGTCCATAGCCGCTTAACGTCCCGATGAAAGGATATACATTATATAACATTGTTTTCTTCTTATCATCTAAGCATTGCAACCCAGTAAGTCTCTATGACGCTCAAGTAACTGAAAATTTAGCATCTTGGGCTCCCTACTAGAGGAAAGCCCACGTAAATTTTGAGGGGTTAAATATTGGCTTCCCTGTAGATTTTACAGAAAATATGAAAAATAACTTTTTGGAGAGACCAACTCGAGAAACCCTCGTGCCAAGTTTTAAAAAATTTTAAGAAGCGAATCTTGAATTATTCAATTAAATGTATTTGCAAAATTACCAAATTTTTAGTTTACGTAAAACCAAACAGACAGCAAACAAACATAATTGTCTTTCATATACTGAATGTCACTCATTTATTGACACTTTTTCTCATGTCAGTGACAACATTCATTAAACAGGTACCTGTCTGCTGGCTTATATTGCTCCTAAATACTGGGTCTTTCTATCAACGTTGTCCAAGTACCGATTAATTTTACGATTCTTTTAAAACGTTAGTGCCTGGGACAGCAATGAAATGGACTTTATGATAGCACCCTTTTAACGACAAGTCGAGTGGTATTTTTTACTGCTTTTAAGAAGATCTTTCTATTGGTGATAAAATGTATAACTTAAAAATTAAAGTCATAAGACAACAGATAGATACCTCACTAAATTTTGCGTAAAAATTCCTAAAACTATACTATATAAATTTTTATTTTCTTTCTCTAATATTGTGACGTATAGATTTTTGGATTATACAGGGCCACATTACGCCACTTGGACAAATTTACCATATGACACTATCTTTTTGGGGCCATAAGACCGGTGGGCAAAAAAACTATCTTTTTCTTTCACTATTAAATAAGACTACAGGAACTATTTGACTAACTAAATTTAGTAGGGGCATACCCCCCACTAGGGGTAGCCCGTACGGGGGCTTGACTAAAACTTTAACTTTTACTTGACTTCACTTCTGCTACCCACTTCTTATCTAATATTTTTTTATTTCTTCCTCCCAACTTGCGCCTGCATTCTTAGGTAACTGTGTTTATATACAAAGTTGAACTCGGGTTTTTGATGACTTAGCACGTCTACGACCTTGCCCGTTCGGTTCGAGGTCTAAGCTTTGACATTATTTCGTATTGTTATTTGTTTTACTTTAAGATTTGTTTTTCCATTATCGAAATAATTAAATAAATATTAAAAATTATTCAAACCTACATATCCCCTATACAGGGTGTTCACAATATCAAGCAAGTTATAAGTGCCTGATTAAATTGACAAAACTTGAAGAATAGTCTGTATCTCCCAAACGAATAAAGTTAGCTATGATTTACTTTTACCACTGAATTTGTGTCAAAAATCAAAATCAAAATTGAACAATCAGATTTGTTGTATCTCATTTAGTTTTCACTATACCCTACAAGGTTAGCAAAAAGGCGCCCCCTGTACGAGTAATAATCTAAGATCTGAATAGAAAACTGTTTTATATTAAAGATAGTATTTAAACAAAGGTATTGCCATAGGGTTGCTTAAAAAATTAGGTTAAGGCTATGGCCAATTAGAAAAAGTAAGTTTTTACATTTTTGAGTGACCTTGTATAATGTCAATTTTCATTTTTTTATTGTACATGACTGTCCTATATAAGTACATTTTGTTTATTTAATTTTATAAATAAAGTTGTGGTAAATTTGTAAATTATAAACTTTAAACATTGTTTTTTTGGTACTTTTTGTATTATTTAAAAATATATATAACTCTCTTACAAACCTTATTACGAAATCCACCTATTTTCCTAGAGCCCCAAATCATAGTTCAAATCCCCTAGATCTCTTTCTTACTACCAACCCCGAACTCTATGAAACATCTGTCACAGCACCCCTAGGTCGCTCAGATCATGGCTTAGTTACTATATCTTACCCTGCACATCCCGAGGTAAATGAATACATGCCACCACGCACCGTATGGCACTACAACTCAGCCGACTAGGATGGCCTAAGAGACTTCTTCGCCACTTACCCCTGGAACTCCATCTGCTTTTCTTCTCGTGATCCTTCTCAAATTTGCAATCAACTGACTGAATCTATTCAATTGGGCATTAAAACCTATATTCCACACACCATCAAGAACCCCAAGCAATCCAATAACAAACCCTGGTTTTCCCAATCTTGTTATAAAGCTAGAATTTTAAAAGTTCAGGCTCACAAGAAGTTTCTACAGGATCCTAGTCCAGAAAACCGACAGGCTGGCATTGAAGCAAGAAACTACTACAATCAAACAATTTCTAAAACCAAAGACTCCTTCGACAATCGTATTAAAAACAAAGTTCTTTCTTGCTCGAATGACAGCAAATTTTTTGGTCCTTTGCGAAAAACATAAGTAGGAATTTTTGTACCAGTTCTTTTCCAACCACTAACTTTGGAAGATAAAATTATTTCTACCGCTAAAGGAAAGGCAGTACAATTTGCCAAACAATTTGCTGCCAATTCAACGCTTGACCCTCCCGTAAATCATCCAATTCCAGCGGTTACCCCAGTTCCTCATAAAATGCCCGATATTATTTTTAAAGTAAAACACATTAAGCGTATCCTTTCTTCCCTTAACACCAAGAAATCGTCTGGGCTGGATGGCATACCAGCAATCGTTTTAAAAAAATATGCTTTAGAACTTGCACCAATCTTAACTCGGCTCTTTCGAATTTCTTACGACACAGGTATCTTTTCAGAAAGCTGGAAAGCTGCACGTGTTCAACCTATTCCCAAGAAAGGATCTAAATCCCTTCCATCTAACTATAGACCAATTTCAATTCTCTCAGTTCTTTGTAAAGTAATGAAAAAATTAATTAATTCACAAATTCTTAAGTACTTAGAAAAACACAAAATTTTGCATGACAGGCAGTATGGATTTCGCCACAAAAGATCTACAGCAGATCTTCTTTCCTTCGTATCACACTGTTGGAATAAGTCTTTTGAGTTTCTAGGTAAGTCCCAGATCGTTGCTCTTGATATATACAAAACTTTTGACCAGGTCTGGCATGCCGCACTTCTTAATAAACTTCCCTCCTATGGTCTTTCAACTAAACTCTGTACTTGGCCCTCTAGTTATCTATCTGATCGACGTATATCAGTTATTGTGGACGGCCATTCTTCAAGCTTTCACCAAGTAAATGCTAGAGTCCCTCAGGGCTCAGTTCTGGCACCAACATTGTTTCTTCTTCACATCAACGACCTTCTCTCGTCCACAACTAATTCCATTCATAGTTTCGCCGACGATAGTACCCTTCACTCCAGTTTTCAGGTTCCTAAACCCATCACTAAACCTGACTTGGAAAACAAACGCAGAGCGATGCAGATATCTCTTTCGCAGGATCTTAATTTAATATTGGATTGGGGCGCCAAAAATCTCGTCCATTTTAATGCATCCAAAACACAATCATGTTCTTTGTCGCGAAAAGAGTCATCAAATACTCATCCTCTACTTATGAGCGGCCAAGTTTTACAGAGCAAAGACACCTTCAATCTTGTGGGCGTCACATTTGAAAGTAACCTTAACTGGCATAAAAACATTGTATCTATAGCCACGGCAGCTTCAAAAAAGCTTGGATTTCTCTTTCGAGCCAAAAAGTATTTTTCCCCTTCCAATTTATACACTTTATATGTGTCCCGAATCCGACCTCCCTTGGAATATTTTGCCCATATCTGGGGCATGGCGTCCCCCAAAACCCTAAGCATTCTTGATTCTATTCAAAGAAGAGCTATTCGTCTCATTAATGATCCTTCACTTACAGAAAGGCTTCCCTCTCTTGCCCATCGTCGGGCTGTGGGGGATTTATCGCTTTTTATAGGTACTTCCATGGCTTCTGCTCTGAAGAATTATCCAGTATAGTTCCTCCACTCACAGTTCCCAACAGAGAAACTCGTGGTTCCGCGAGTATGCATCCCTATACGGTCCAACTGGACAAGCCCCAAACTTCTCACTTTGTTTGTTCTTTTATCCCTAGAGTTTCTAGATTGTGGAACCTGCTGCCGGTGGAGGTCTTTTCTCCCCCCAAATCTTCAAGTATTTAAGTCCCGTGTCAACAAACTCCCTCTTACCTCGCTTAAGACACCCACGGTACGTTAGTATTTAGGCTTTAAGCCTTCGTGGTTTGTCCAAAGATAAAAAAATAAAAATAATAACTAGCATACGTACTTTTTTAAAAACATGGGAGTTGCCATTATACAAGGTGTGTTAAAAATTTTGAGGTTATTTTTAAATTAAATGTTACCTTGACCTAATTTTTTTAGGCAACCCTCTGGCGATACCTTTGTTTAAATACTATATTGAATATAAAACAGTTTTTATCCGGTAAACAGATGGGTAAAGGTCCCATACTATTCACATTTCCTACTATAAAATGTGTTTTTTTATCCCTACTTCTTTGTTGGCCTTTTTACAAATATTGTCTGCAAATATTTGCATTGACCGAGTCAATTCTATTGGGCGTTGAAACCTATGTACCTCATACCAAGAAAACAATCAAACCCTCTAATCACAAACCTTGATTCACTAAAACATGTGACAAAGCTAGAATTTTAAAAATTCAGGCTCACAAGAAGTTTCTACAGGATCCTAGTCCAGAAAACCGACAGGCGAACATTGAAGCAAGAAACCACTACCACCAAACAATCTCAGAAGCCAAAGACTCCTTTGATAACCATATAAAAAACAAAATACTTTCTTGCTCAAATGGCAGCAAATCCTTCTGGTCCTTTGCCAAAAACATCAGTAGAAATTTCTGTACCAGGTCTTTTCCACCATTAACTTTGGAAGATGAAATTATTTCCACATCTAAAGGAAAGGCCGGACTATTTGCTAAACAACTTGCTGCCAATTCAACCCTTTATCTACCTGTCAATCATCCAATTCCAACTGTTCCCCCAGTTCCTCACAAAATGCCCAATATTATTTTTAGGGTAACACATATTAAGCGTATCCTTTCTTCTCTTAACACCAAGAAATCGTTTGGGCAAGATGGAATACCAGCAATCGTTTTAAAAAAATGTTCTCCTGAACTTGCACATATTTTAACCAGGCTCTTTCGAATTTCTTATGACACGGGTATTTTTCCAGACAGCTGGAGAGCTGCACGTGTCCAGCCTATTCCCAAGAAAGGATCTAAATCTCTTTCATCCAACTATAGACCCATTTCACTCCTCTCAATGCTTTGTAAAGTAATGGAGAAATCCATTAACTCGCAAATTCTTAGGTATTTAGAAAAACATAAAATTTTACATGACAGGCAATACGGATTTCATCACAAGAGATCTATAGCAGATCTTCTTTCCTTCGTTTCACACAACTGGAACAAGTCGCTTGAGTTTCTAGGTGAGTCCCAGATCGTTGCTCTTGATATATCTAAAGCTTTCGACCAAGTCTGGCATGACGCACTTCTTAATAAACTTCCTCCTATGGTCTTTCCAAATAAACTCTGCTCTTGGCTCTCCAGTTATCTTTATAATCGACGTATATCAGTCATTGTTGATGGCCACTCTTCAAACTTTCACGAAATTAATGCTGGAGTGCCTCAGGGTTCAGTACTAGCACCAACTTTGTTTCTTCTTCACATCAACGACCTTCTTACTTCCACAACCAATCCCATTCATAGTTATGCTGACGATAGTACCACTGATCTAGATGGATTGCTAATATTATAACCTGCGCGAAACAAAAGTTACATTTTATGGGCGAAAAAAACCGGTTTGTAGGCAAGGCAGTTGAGGGTAAACGCACCCGGACCCAAACAAACTATTGGCATTATAGGAAAGAATGGGTTGACCGCGTCCTGCTTTTCTGTTCGAAGTACGGTAGCTAATGAGCGTTACGGTCAGACCGCGGACGAAGGGTACGGGGTGCCGGTGTTTGTATTTTGCCACGGCTTTTAAGTGCGCATGTTCGTCCACCCACTGCGCGCGGTCGTAAAAATCCGAAAACTGCTTTTTGCCACTGCTGATCTAAATGTAGGTTATCTATGGATAGTACCCTTCACTCCACTTTTCAGGTTCCCAAGCAAATCTCTCAACCCGACTTGGAAGGCAAACGCAGGGCGATGCAGATATCTCTTTCACAGGATCTCAATTTGATATTGGATTGGGGCGCCAAAAATCTCGTTCAACTTAATGCATCCAAAACACAATCATGTTCCGTGTCGCAAAAAAAATCACCAAACACTCACCCTTTGCTTATGAGTGGCCAGGTTTTGCAAAGCGGGAACACGTTTAACCTTGTGAGCGTCACAATTGAAAATAACCTTAACTGGCATAAACACATTGTATCTATAGCCACCGCGGCGTCAAAGAAGCTTGAATTTCTTTTCCGAGCCAGAAACTATTTTCCCCTTCCAATTTATACACTTCGTATGTGTCCCAAATTCGACTCTCTCTAGGATATTGTTCTCATGTCTGGGGAATGACATCCCCTCAACCCTCAGCATTCTTGATGCCATTCAAAGAAGGGCTGTTCGTCTTATTAATGATCCTTTACTTACTCAAAGACTTCTTTCTCTTGTCCATCGTCGAGCTGTAGGAGATCTATCGCTCTTCTATAGATACTTTTACGGCTTCTGCTTCAACGAATTATCCAGTATAGTCCCTCCTCTTGCCCCCAACAGAGAAACTCGTGGTGCCGCACGTATGCATCCCTATACGGTTCAATTGGACAGGCCCCGAACTTCCAATTTCGTTTGTTCTTTTATCCCTAGAGTTTCATAGACTGTGGAACCTACTGCCAGCGGATGTCTTTCCATCCCCCCAAATCTTCAAGTTTTTAAGTCCCGTGTTAACAAACTTCCTCTTACCCTGCTTAAGACACCCACGGTTCGTTAGTATTTAGGCTTTCAGCCTTCGTGGATTGGCCAAAGATTTAAAAAAATACCACAGAAATAATCATAATTACCTATTTAATTTCCTAATACATACTTTAGTTAAGATATTTTTATACTCCTTTATGACTAAATATCTCTCTCTCTCTCTCTGTCTTTTACAGGAAATATTTTTAGTACCACTGGGTGTACACATAAAGTTGCAGAACATTTATTTTAAAAATCTTTTATTTCTAATTAAGTTAAATCACATAAAAATTTAAGACCACCAGCTAGATTATATTTTCCTCCCATTACTCCTCACAAACTACATACTCTCAACTTTATGAGTTCCACACAATAAATCTAACCACTTACTAAAGGTAATATAAGTTTAGTGTTTAAAATAAAAATTTTACAGTAATGTGGACGGACATAAGGTATTTTTGTAAATTTTTAATTTCTCCTTTATAATGTCTATAAGGATTTTAATAGGAATTTTTATTTAAACATTTTATTAATTTATACAGAAGCTAAATTTTAGGATACCTTGTATTTTTGGCAAAACTGTAAATAAATTTAGTATATTCAAACAAACATTCCTTATCTTAAGTTTCTTTTTGTGTCTTGTACAGGAGTGCGAGCTGTTTTGTGTATAGATAGAGTTGGGATACCCTGTATATCTGTAAAGGTTTTATACAGTGTGTCCCAGGATAGGTGTTACAAGTGGACAAATGGACCAAACATTTTGTATTTATCAGTCTTGAACCATGCGACCAAATTTCCCAAGAGGACGTTTAAAAATTCCAAAATTTTTGCTCCATGTGAACCTTTGTAACACCTATCCTGAGACATACTGTTTGTTTTTATATAAAGTGTTTTTAGACCATGAATAATCTTTCCAAATAAGGAAATCTTATTGAAAAATACTCTTTATAATAAAGAAACAAAATTATACAGTGTGTAATCGATTTCTTAAAAAGAAGGCTTTGAAAAATTTTAAAACTACGGTAATATTATAAAGTCAGTGGGCGACATAAAAACTTTATTTTAAATTATTTTAACAGTCTATCACTTCCAGTTAAACCAAAACTTTCTTGTTTTAAGTAAAGCACCCTGTATATTATTTGTATATTAAATTTTGCAAAAAATTCTAAACATATTATATGTATAATGTCATAAACATAAGTACAACCGTTTTTAAATTATTTTAATTTTTTGTCAAAAATGAAAAGCCTAAAAGGAGTTGGGAATCGATTTTTGTAAAGAAAGACCTATTTTAGTAAACTGTATTGATATTTTAAGAATTTATAGATATAGCGTGGTCAAAAATAATCGTTAGAAATTGTATCGACAAAAACTTAAAGTATTTTTTGTAACAGAAACCCTTATATTTTATTAACTTATTCTATTAAGCATTAAAAGTAAGGGTAAGCTTGTATGAGAATATCTATTATAAAAATTTGTAGTTAATAAAATAATAAAAATGTATTATTACCTTTTCTAAAAGTGCTCTTAAGTACGGTTAAGTATGGTGTAGTTATCGATGACGCTGCATCTTGGCATCAGAGCCAACTAAAAGCCAAACTAAAAGCTGTACTTAACAGCATTTTTAGAATAGATAAATGTTAAATTGTTAATATTTCAAAAGCCAATAAATTTTGAATGAGACATTCTTTTTAAAACTTACACTTGTTTTTTAATGCCTAGTAGGATAAGGTCATAGAAATATCAATCGCAGTAGTTTCTCGTAATCTGTATCTGTATCTCTGTATATCTGGTTGTACATCTAAAAGTCCTATATGTTATACAGAAATGAAAAAGAGCTAAAGCTTTTTACTGCTTGTTATTTCCTTGCTCTGCAAGGGGGCATCCGTCGGAATACTGTCCGATCTGGCGATGCAGATTTTCACACAAGCAAAAGGTTTTTCTTTAAAGTTCAATGAGATCACCAACCGACCAACTCAGACCGCCAGGTCGGACTAGATCTGTTACGACAAAGATTTTCTTGTCCCTATATATGTTTTTATATATGTATATATATATATATATATAAAAGATTCTAAATTCTTGGGGATTCGGTGTAGGGCTGAAGTAAAACTCTTTTTTTACTAAACGCCGAGCTTTCGGAAATTCATTTTTCCTTTTCAAGGCTACAATATAAAGAAAAATCTTTTTACAATCAAAAAATTAATCTACAAAAGAAACTTATTGTTAAAAAAATTTCTTCTGACAATTTTTGAAATTAAACTTGTATATATATATATATATATATATATATATATATATATATATATATATATATATATATTATTTATATATTTATATATATATATATATATATATATATATATACTTTATATATATATATATATATATATATATATATATACTATATATATATATATATATATATATATAAATATATATATACTGCTGCTCTCTTTATATATACAGGGTGTTTCAAGGGAGGAGAAAGGAAATATTTTGTTGGGAACATGTTTAGAAGGCCAAAATAGGAGAATTTAACCATATGTGTTAATCCGATTCCTAACCGTCTTTGAAATAATCGGTTCTAAAGTTATTTTTATAAAGTTTTGAAGTAATTAGGAAGTGTTGTATTTCTCCAGTTTGTAGGTATTTTATTAGTTGTCAATGCCTAATTTAATTGACTGATAGTTTTGACAATCTTGGTTGTTAGTTTGATTGATTCTGGGCGTTTGAACCGAAAAGAGAAAGGTCCACAAGTAATGCCTCACATTCAATCAGGGGAGTATGCTGCAGCTTGTCATTAAAGTTGGTGGGAGTATTTTCAAAAACCAACCAGAACTAGTGGAATTTTCCTGTTTTAGTAGTATAGTTTATGTTGATTTTAAATTAAAAAATAGTTACAAAAAAACTTTAGAAATAATTATTTCAGAGACGGTTAAGAATCGGAATAAAACATATAAGTTAATTTCTCATATTTTGACCTTCTGAACGTGTTCCCAAAATATTTCCCATTCACTCCCAGAAACACCCTGTATATATATATATATATATATATATATATATATATATATATATATATATATATATATATATATATATATATATATATATATATATTTATTAGGGTTCCAAGAATAATCTTTTCAATAACGGTATGTTATTGAAAAATACACTTTATAATAAAAAAAACAAAATTACATTTTATAATGTATATTATTTCGATGTAATCACAAAAACATCTCGGTATATTGTTGTTTAATTTTGTAAACATATGTTAAATTACTTAAAAGAAAAATGACAACTATAGTTAAAAGAGATTACTATCTACATGTGGCGTGCCAAAACCAATTAGTTATAAAATTTAACAACCAATACTGCTGCCGTTGGAAAAATATTTATTTATTTTCGTTCACATTTTCATTTAAAGTTTTATTAAGCAAATTTGACATTTTGATGTTTAATTATCAAAAATGCACAGACCTCAAAAAACTTTTTAATTTAAAAACGCAATAAATAAATATTAGTTGATGTCAACATTTAAAAAGACATAAAATATTTATATGTAAAAGTTTTATTTAAAATGTTTTTATTTATAAATAAATGGCTTTCAGTACTGTTTTATTTAATCAAGTTATAAATATCAGAAAATAGGAAAAAATATAGTTTGCATTTAAAAATTGTATAGCAACAACGCACTGCCATTTTAAAGATATTAAAGCAGGTACCTCAAATATTAGCAAATTAAGAAAATAATAATATTATAATTATAATAATAGAAATAAGACTCCAAAATAGTCAGTGGAAATATAGTTAAAATAAAGAACCGTGCGATGCTTTGAATATCCGGTAAGTAAGCGAGCAGTGGTGCAGAGGTTAACGCGTCAGAGTCTCACCGCAGCGATCCGGGTTCGAATCTCGGAGTCGGACATAGGATTTTTCATTGCCCTTAAAAACACCAAAAACAAAACCAGCAAATAAAAAATGCCTCTGAAAGGTGGCGGACAGAGGCTTCCTTAACATGAGTAAAGATGTTACTGACACTCCTTGCGCCTCCAGTGTTCCACTAGGCCCCAATCTCGGGCACTGGCTGGCAGTCCTTCCGGATGCCCGAAGAACATTAATATTTATTTTGAAATTGTAGATGTGACGTTATAAAAACACTTGTAATAATAAAAAGCTTTTAAAATGAATGAATGGATTTTCATTGCTCGCCACCTCACAGTTGGCAATGGCAAACCACTGTGTAGTATTCTGCCATTTCTAGGTAGTAGTTATTTAATAATAACGTCCGTGGTGGCACTACCGCGTTATCTAAAAGGTGCTGTAAAATGCAAAAACTGCATGTTTCAGTGCTTGGATAACGTTGACATCCAATAACCCGGCACTTACGGTACAATGTTATTTAGGTATAAGCCTTCGTGGGATGTCATAAATAAAAAAAAATAATTTCCACATAAAGCAGATGAACGTTCTAGTCCCTGGGCCAGTAATGAAATGGTCTTTCTAATAAAAACATTTTTAAAACCTTTTAAGAGAGGTTGCTTTTGACGAGTCTACAACAAATGTTCATACCACCATATATAAAAGCGGCGCTTTAACCCAGCCTGTTAATGTCAAATGTTTCGGGTATCAGACTGGGCGAACGCGTTACATTTTTTGTCGAACAAGTTTACCACAATGTACACAGATGCAATTTTTAAACATTGTGCCAAAAATCGTAAAAAGTGTTTAGGGCTTATGGTTTTATGACTGTACCATTACCATTTTTTGTTTACATGTTTAAAAATTACATTGTGGTAAACTTCTCCAAAAAAAAGTCACGCGTTCGCCTAGTCCGACACCCGAAACATTTGAAAATGACAGACTGGGCTAAAGCGCCGCTTTCATATATGGCGGTATAAATATTCGTGGTAGAGTCGTCAAAAGGACCCCGCCTTAAAAGGTTTTAAATGGGTTCATATCATAAAGTCCGTTTCATTACTGGCACAAGGACAATTTAGAAAAATTAATTTACTTTACACAATATCATACACATACATTATTACTAAAATTTTATATAAACGGTTAACCAAATCAAAAAATCATTTGCAAGTAAAGCAACATCCTTACATACCGGCATTCTTTATCTAATCCCTACCTATTAGTGTTCTACTCGCGTCACACCGTATCCTTTTCACGAATTATTTATGATCCATTTGATTTGTTTAAATGAGTGTATAATTTAATATATTCTAAAGGTATAATTCGTAAAATAAAACTTTATTTGTAGGTAATTATTATTTTAATTTTTTTAAGACTTTATTTAAACAGAATCACATTTTTTGTTAACCTAAAAATTTGAATTAACATTATTATAAACTTTAAAAAACATTTTCTGTATAACTTTAATAAGTACCTAAATAAGGAGAGTTTTTCGAAGAAAAAAATTATTAGATAAATTTTACACTTTTATGCGGTAATTTGTAACGACAGAAATTGAAAAAAAATAAAAGATTAACAAAGGGTTAACTGTTTAAAAAATCGAAATTTTTTCATCGAGGTTTTTTTCGTTTAAGGGGGCTAAGGTCAAATCGTACAAAAAAGCCATGTTTTCGTGATTTTTTTCTGACGACACAGTTAAAATTTATTTACTCAACTAATGGTACATTAAAGTATGACATTCAAAGAATGTTTTGTCAAATTTTTACAAAAAATATTAAAAAATACGGCAATGATGGCAGCAATTGTTCGGACGTGTCTCAAAAAAAGTTGAATTGCGGTGCCCCTCATAACTTGGTGCTGGATCATCCGAAATCAAAAATCAAAGTTCATTCGTTAGATAATAGTTTTCCCCAGGTAACGCTGTCGAGTTTTTTTATTTCCAAATTTTTTTCATTTTTCGAACACTTTGAAGTGAAAAACACAATTTTGTGGGAAAAATCGGCTAATTTGTTATTGCAAAATCAAAATTATGAAAAAAAAAAACTCGACAGCGTTACCTCGTAAATGATGTACAGAAATAGTGTTTAAAATTTCAAAAGAATCGGTGCAGTAGTTTTGGAGTTATCAGGGGCACCGACTTTGAAAACGTGAGTTGTAAATTAAATACCTTACCCCCCTTAAGTGTCTAGATTATGCCATAATTTTCAGATTTTTAAATTAATGTTTAATTCCACAAATTTTCTCTTTTAAGGACGGCGCGGCGTGCGCCTATGCCGTAACGATCTTGCGAAAGCCCATTTTTAGCGTTAAAAAAATAAAACGGGAAGTAAAGACTTTTTTCTTGGAAACTTCCGCATCTTTTGGGATCTTTTTTCAAACTTTCATAAATGTCCTTGTTTTAAAAGTTAATAACAAAAACTAGACATCTTTTTTATTTTTCTTATTTTATTATTAAAAATCGCAATTTTTATATGCCTATAGGCAACATTTTTGTAGACATCATCCCAAATGGAGCTATCGCATATATTTTATAAGCTTTATTTCTATTTTTTACGTTTTTAAACTTGTTTACTAGCCTTATACTTGTGCTTTTTATTTTACCATCAATTAACACTTGCTATAGTCGTTACCGGGAAATGTAAATTATTCATGAATACATTTCAGCCCCAAAAACATTTTTATAATTTATTGTTATAATAATCAAAACTAAAATGCGAATACATCAATTTAAATTTTAATATAAACATATAAAATAATAATAAAAATATCTCGATGACTATAAAAACTCATAAAAGGTTTATCAAAAATTGTATTATTTTTTTATTAATAAAACCAGTTAGTCCTTGAGCAAGTAATAAAGGTCACTTCATAATGGAAACAGTTTTAAATCCTTTTAAGAGGAGTCTACCACGAATATGCATACCGCCATATGTGAAAGCGGCGCTTAAACCCACCTGTCAATGTCAAATGTTTCGGGTATCGGACTGGGCAAACGAGTCAATTTTTTGTCGGACAAGTTTACCACAACGTTTTACATGCAATTTATAAACATTGTGCCAAAAATCGTAAGGGTTACAGTCAGGCAACCCGCCCAGTCCGATACCCGAAACATGTGTTTGAGTCTTATATTTTCAAGACTGTAACACTTACCATTTTTTGCAAAATGTTTAAAATTTACATGTAATACATTGCGGTAAACTTGTCTGATAAAAAAGTGACGCGTTTTTCCAGTCCGACACCCGAAACATATGACATTGATAGGCTGGGTTGAAACGCCGCTCTCATATATGGCGTTATGATTTAAACATTAAATTTGTAGGTAGATGAAAAATAATATATAATTAATTATAGATGTAATTTACCTACAACAGTTTTTATGTAATGTACTTTTGTACATCTATGTATAACAACATTTAACCAAGGACAATTATGGTTTTTAACATAGACGTACAAATCCATGCTAAAAATTTATTCACCGACTTCGACGCTAGCTTGCTGAGATTACTCGAGCAGACGTCCATTGACAGATTATACTTTTACGAGTACGCTAGACCTTATGTCCAAAAGTTTTTTTTACAAATTATAAGAAAAACTACAATAACTGTACTTAGTTAAACCAAATAAAATAGTCTAGGATCCGAATAGGAAGCAACCTACACCCATGTCTTTACCTAATAAAAACTATTTTAAACAAATATTGTATTTAAACAAAGGTATTGCTATGGGCGTGTCTAAAAAATTATGTTTAAGCTATATTTAAATTTGAAAAATAAACTAAAAATTTTTGACACACCTTTTAAGAGCAAACTAATTGTTATTTTTTACAAGCAATTTAAAATGACATTGTTTCAAAAATTTATTTTGTGATCCATTTGTCTATTTGTAAACCCCATCCGTTGACAGTCGGTATACATAAAAAATGTAATACAACAAAACTATTTAAAGTACCAAATATCTGCCTTATCACAAGTAAAAGAAAAATAATTTCCCAGAACAAAATACGTCACAGGTCAATATTTTTCAATAATTGGAAGTGTGTTTAGCCTGAATAACCCCAAAAAATATCTGTCGAAATATATTGCACGGGATTATTTTCTATTTATTTCATGCGACCCTCTGCTTTAAATACTAATCCCTTTGTGAGTATACTCCGTAATGTAGGCTTTAACAAAGGTACTTTTAAGCGTGTATTATCTGAATGCTTCCTTTTTTGTTACAAATAATAGTATGTGAGCTGGTAAGCATTTTTTGAGCAGGTATTTAAGGCACAATAAAAATGATCCAGAATGCTTCTTTAATGTTATTTAAATATAGAGACGCAGACGTGGGGATGGCGGACTATATACAACAATTTTAAAAATCCTTGCTCTTAAAAACTTGTATTTAAGACACGATTTTGTATTAATTTAGTTTAGTTTAGTTTATTAATTAATGTCAATAAATATTACAATTTTTACATACGTCATATAAAATAGTCAATATAAAATAAGACTTAAAACTAAAAACAAGTAGGTATATAATACATAATGCACAGATTATCGGTAACGAACAAGTACAAATAGTCATTAAAGAAATAAATGAACAAATGAAAACGTTAGGAACAAACAAAGTTATACTAAGTTTCTTCCAAGGAGAAAGGAGAAACCTGCAAAAATAGCTTTTTGAGTTCCGACTTTAGTTTTGTTGGAGTTAACATCCTTATTGATTCGTCCAGTTTATTAAAATAGTTTATGCCAAAGTAGTTTGCATCAGTTTGGGTCCTTTTAATCTTATGTTGATGGGATATATATTATTTTGTTTCTTGTTTCTGTCGGGCACGGTTTTGTGTAAAAGTGTGCATAGGATCCTGAAGAATTCCACTGTTTAATATCAACTGACAGTTCCTATCATTTCAAACCAACCTTGTACATACTTACATAATATGTCCTTGTGTATACAAAAGCTCGATTTCACAGCCGTCCAGTTTTTGGCTAACAAAAAATCGCGATTTTTGTGCAGAAATTTGTCGTTTTTTTGTTAATGGCCTCTTTTATCCATTTTTAAGGGTCCCAGGAAAGAATAGTAAAAATGCTTTTCAAAGGCAATTAAACGATCTAAAGGCTGGCGAAGAGATTTAAAATAATTAATAGTTTAAAAACTAAAAAACACGCTTTTATATGCAACCGAACTAAAAATTAAAAAATAATTTTTCATTAAAAAAATATTTTCACTTCATAGTAAAAAGCGTGGGGTGCTTAATATATTAAATGTTATAATTATTATATTTGCCAATATCTATGATGGAAAAGTTATGAAAAAATAGTAAAATGCACCCCACGCTTTTTACTATGAAGTGAAAATATTTTTTTTAATGAAAAATTATTTTTTAATTTTTAGTTCGGTTGCATATAAAAGCGTGTTTTTTTGTTTTTTTTTAACTATTAATTATTTTTCATTTTTTAGTTCGTTATATTGCACAAAATTCTTAATATAACAGTAAATTAGAACATACTAATTAATTAAGCAGCAAAAAGAAAATAACCAGCCCCCTATGAAATGACAATGGTAGCAAATTTTAAAATTTGCAAAAGATTGCAACTCACTAAAAATTTCTTCTTCATTAAGTAGCAAAGTTTCAAATTTTGCCAACAGATGGCACTCCAGGAAATGTTTGGACCGTTGTCAACACTTTGCAATCCACTAAAAATTTCTTCCTCATTTAATAGCAAAGTTTGAAATTTTTCCAACAGATGGCATCCTAGGTGTTGTTTTTATAATATAATGGAATTTTTTCCTGGCGATTAAAAAAAAGATAAAGGGAGACTGTTTGCAGATTATTGCATTGTCATGGGTCCTTAATACGTGTGCAAAGTTTCAAAGAAATCGAATAGCTGGAAGTTGGTTAAAATTAGGCTCAAAGATTCCGTTACATAGGCAGCCAGATGGATAGATTGATAGATAGATAGATAGTTACAACCCAAGTTAATAAAAGCGTGTTAAAAAAATAGAAACAAAGCGACAATTTACGGTCAAAATCGACACTTTTAGAGTCAATTTCAAAAATTTGTATTCTTTAAAATTATTTGCTCTAGCGATTTGAATTAATAGATATGGTTTAGTACAAACATCAAACCATATTCCAGAATTATTTCGAAATTTTAACTTTAAAAAGTTTTATGTAATGTAAAAAAATATCATGTTATCTCGAGAAAATCGAAAGCTCTCATTATTTTTTAAAAAATTATCCCTCCCCCTAAAAAGTGGCCAGGTCTGCGTTCCTGTATTTAAGTAACATTAAAGAAGCATCGTAGATAATTTTCATTGTCCCTTAAATACCTGCTTAAAAATGCTTACCAGCTCTCGGACTATAATATTATAGCTTCTTTAATACATATTGACATTGCCTAAAATAACCACTCTGGCTGTTAATGGAGCATTTCCGCTTTATTTATTTTTAGTATTACGTGCTTTTTCTAACAAGTTTTTTTAGATGTATAAGGGTTGGGACAATAAAACTGTTTTACAAGAAAATAGAGCAATTAGAAATACAGTTTTTTTTTGTTTGATATGTGCTAATATTGATTTGATACAGGCTACATCGCAGTGGCCCTATAACATTTTATTATAAAGCGCAGTAGCAAAATGAGTTTTTCTTAAATAAATTTCACAAACATTTACATTTTTCTCATATATCTGTCTGTAGAGTCGCCCAATGAGTAGTTCTAAATTTGGTATTTAAAAAATATCTACAGGATTATATTTAAGTTGGTACTTTTCTCAGCATTATTTGGCATTATATAAAATGCAAGAAAAATAAAACAATAAAAAAAAATTATACACGAAAATGCTTTCTTTTCGAGATACAGGGTGTTAAAGTTTTAAGAAAAAAATGCCTTTTTTGTCATACCACTCTGTCTCTACCACTTCAAATATTTACACAAAATTTTGTACACCTCTTTTGACCAGTACATTACATTTTTGCTGTAAATGTTTAAAAAGAAATTACCAATGGCGTTCAAACAAGACTTGTATTGTATTTAAAAAATATAGTACGCCACTGCTTTCTCTTCGAATCAATATTATTTTTAAAATACTCATTTACTTTGGAGTTAATTTGGTCTTTTGATATTTTTACGTACGACAAACGGTTTTGTGTAAAAAAAAAACATTTTGTTTCATGGCAAAATCAATAAAAAAAAGGTTCTTACCTCTTTTTTTTCTATTTTGCTTCCCTTTTGTTATTCAAATCATAACAATTTTAATATTGGGATACTACTTATAGTTTTCGGTATTCGAATACTCGGAACGCCGGTATTCGAATACTCAAAAATATTTGTCGAATACTTCTAAAGTATTCGAATAACGAATACCGAATACTGAGCAAAATAGTATTCTACCGAATACCGAATACCAAACACACAAATGTATTCGAATACCGGCAAAATGTATTCCGAATACTTTTCAGAATACTGAGTATTCGAGTACGACCCAACTCGGATATGGTGTTTTGTATGCAAAATTTGTTTTTGTCGAATCTGTATTAACGTAATGTTCTAACATAACTACAATTAAAATGTCATTAAAAAGTTTTTGCTTTTAGAAAGCTATTACACAGTCAAAAATCTAACTTAGAAATGTTTATTCATTTTGTTTTTATAGACAAAATAGACAATTAAACAATTTAAAAATGCATTTAGAGGTATCAGTAACCAGCAGACCCTTAAAAAAATATATGTAAATCGGTAAGTTGAAAAAAAACAAAATATAATTTTTACTTTTAAAAAATTCAATTTTAATAGTTGTTTTTTTAACATGGTTTTTCCAAAATTATAATCGTTAAAACCTTATTAATACTTACTGACTTTTTAAAATATTTAATATTACTTTTTGATGAAGCAAGTTTTAAATGTTAAAACGATATTTTATTATTTTTACACCACTTAGAAACTTTAAATTACTACTTTTTCATGTTTTACATAAAAATAAAGCAGGTAATTTTTGGCAAAATTAAATTCTTTTCAGGCAACAATTTTCCAATAATTGGAAGTGTGCTAGCGTAAAAATAGCTGAGTTTTTTACATCAAGCAGCCTGTCAGTCCGTTCTAAACATGGATATAGTAGGTACATGACATGAGGACTTGGGATATGGTAATGCTACACAGCATCGTAGATTTGTAAATATTTTTTTATGTATAAAAGAAATAAAACTAATAAAAATATAATTTTTAAAAATCTGCAGTTACGTGTAGTATTCTTATCACGAAGTCCATTTTATTACTGGGCCAAGAACTAATATGAATGAACCAAATTTTGTGCGAAGGGGTAATTGAATATAAAAAATTTTAAAATTGTATTGTGACGTATATTTTGGAATTATATATAGGCCACTTTACGTCACTTGGACAAATGTACCATATGGAACTATCTTCTTGGGACCAGGAGACCGGTGGACCATAAAAACTAACTTTGAATTTTTAGGACCAACTTAACTTATTGAACTAACTTAATTTGGTACGGGCATACCCCCACTCAGGGTAGCCCGTACAGGGGCTGAACTAAAACTTTAACTTTATGCTTGACTTCACTAACTACTTCTTATCTAATAATATCCCCTTTTAATTTCTTTCTCTCTTCTTTAAATATCAAATTTTCCAGTGTTTGTTTTGCATTTCTACGCTATCCAGTTTGTTTAATGTTTTTATTTTATTATTATAAAAGTAACCTAGAAAATTGTTTAATTTATACTTTTAAGACCTTGACACCTCACGTATATTTTTATGTAGCAAATTTCCCAATGTTAAGTAAACTAATTAAAATGTATACTTATTTTAAAATTCCCAAAAATGTATATTTTTAAAATTCCCGAAATGTATACTTTTTTATACTAGGTGTTCACAGTATTTGCAACGTTGCCAAGTTTCCTCTCTAGGTTAAGGAATTTTAAATTTTAACTAGAATACCCTAATTTTTAATATGGTAATCACTTGCCTGTCTTAGTTTTATTATGATCTGATAATATCGTTTTCTTTTTACTTCTGTCAATTTCGGAGATAGAGCATCAGGCTTTTTTATTCCTTGCCCTTGCATCTTGGTAAAAAAATAATCGGTTTGTTTATTTTACAAAATAAACAAGAAGGTGTGTGATTCGTCTTTTAAAATTTGCCTAAAAACACACTATTTATTTGCTTGTAATGTCATAACCATAACAACTGAAAATGTCAAAACAATTCAAAAGTGACAAATATTGCGGACGGTATTATGACAATTGTGCGTCACGAAAAACAGTGAATATTTGTCACTTGTGAATTGTTTTGACATTTCTTATTGTAATGGCTATGAATTCCTCCATGACATTACAAACAAATTATTAAAGCGCTTCTCAACAATTTTGAAAGAGAAATCACACGCCTTTTTGTTTATTTTGGAAAACGGATGATTTCTTACTAAGATGAAAGTGTAAGGAATAAAAAAACTGTGATTCAATATCTCCTAAATTGACAGGAGTAAAAAAAATATAATTAAGGTCACAATAAAATAGATAAAGGCAACAGATTTCAATAATAAAAGTTGGGTATTTCATTTAAAATTTTAAAATTTCCTATTCTAGAGGGAAAACTATAAACTTGGTAGCCTTGCAAATATAATTTTTAATTATTCTTCATGTTCATTTACCCCTTCGCACAAAATTTGGTTTCTTTATGTTTCATGGTTGCTAGATATTAAAAGTTATTAAATCTGATAGTTTTTGAAATAACAATAGCGTATGTTACATTAAGGGAAAAAGATAAAATTTTAAGAAAATAGAAAAATATACATGGTGATCCATTTAAAATATCAAAGTTTTCCTTTATCGAAAAATCGGTCATCCTTTTTTGTGCTAATGAAATTTTACAGCAAACTAGCGAAGATATGATATTTTTTTTTAAAGTGCGAAAATCGCATGTTAATAGCTTTATTTGTTTTAAAGTTATTCTCGATCAATATGAGCATATGGACGGCCACCATATATTAAAGAAACGGAATAATAGTAGAGGAGCCTACGATGCTAAATGGAGATTTTGCTCGAGCATCACAGAGACCCACTGGGCTGCAAAGCTTAGATGAAAAGAAGAAAAAAGTGGTATATAATGTATACCTTTTCATCGGTGGGGACAGCGTCTATAAATTTTTAAAATAAGTCAAAAATTTACTGTTTCGACTTATGGAAATCGTTCTTATCGTATTAGATTATATATGTTTCGTTATTTGTAAATAATTTTCTTTAAAATAAAAAAAAATCCACGTTTGAGAATGTTTAAATGACATGACTACTTTGCAGTCCTCCGTTTTCTTTACGTCTCTCTCAAATTGTCAGATTAGTGAAATATACAATGTTTAACATGTAATTAACTTACCCTATATTAATCTGACGCGCTCGCAAATTTCTGACGGATATATTTATGTTTTTAGCGATCGGCCCTGTATATGGGACTCATATTTGGTGGAGGTACTTAACCGACTACAAAGTATCCTCCAATGTATTAATCTGCCGCCTAGTAAGCCCGAAATTTTCTCTTGAGCGCCCCTACCATAAATATCAAAAATACTTTGTATCGAAAAGAGCGTATATATTTTTAAAATACCTAAGTACTCTAAATTTTCTTTATAGGCCCCATTAAAGCCATTTTATTCCATCCTCTCAGCACATATATCCTTAACGACTTGGCGATAAAATTATCCCACTGCTTTTACCTGTAAATGTGATTTTAAAACCCGAGGCAAAATGGCAAATAATGTGCCAGACATCCTTCACATACAAATCACGGAACGACAGGCAAAGTTTGGTAAATTATTATGATAAAAAATATTTTGGAAATGGAAAATATTGCAAATTATTAAAGAAAATAATAATAATTTGGCCCTTTTTTTATTTTTATATTTTTATGAATTTTTTTGTTGCATTATTTATATTCTTTAAATATAAGGTAATTATTTACTTAATTGTGTTCTTTAATGAACAGAGTACTGTAAGCAGTTTCAACGAGAAAGACCAGAAAAAAATCACATTATGTATGTATTCATGTACACATAATTTAAACAACAATAAACCAGAATCAAAAATTAGGTTTCCACTATCGGTAGAGAAGCCCAAGAGGGGATTCTGGGATTTACTACAGCGCGGCAGATTAACAAACCGGAGGATACCTTGTACCTGGTTAAGTACTTCAATCAAAAAAATGAGCCCCGTATACAGGACAGGACCAGATTAATAATAAAATATACAGGGTGCCTCATTAAAAAAATATGCATTTTTATTCTACCCTGTATATTATCAGTAGTATTTCCATTTAAAAGATTTTTAAAAGAGCTTAAAGAAAATACCACATTAAGTATATCTAACTTTATTAGTTTCGGAAATACGACCATCCCAATCAGCTATTTGGGTAATATTTAAAGGACCGCCATTTTGTAGTAGGTGAAGATATTTACTTTATATTTTAGGAATATAAAGTACTTGTCAGAAGCTTTAAAATGATGTACCACTTTCCCATTTAAACTTTTTGACGTTTGTGTTGGTGGGGGAGGGGATAACCATAAATAAGTAAATTTTGCTGACACAAAAATGTGTCCCTTTAAAAAAAAATTGACGTATTTTAAGATTTTTTTTTTTGTGAGTGTACAAATAACCAAATTATGGGAGATGGCTCATTTTAACTGGAATGCACTGTATATGTAATAATTTTTAAGGTTGTTGTTATTTAAATAAAAGCGTTTTAAAATAATATGAAGTTATTGCTACTATTGTTGCATGGGGACCAAGAGTAAATTTACAAAACAAGTCAAACTTTGAAAGACTTAAGGATCTATTTAGAAAGCAATAAATAGTGGAAAGATTACTTTTATTTAAATAATTAAAATAGTAAGTAAATAAAGTTTTAATTGGCCTATTAGAAAATAAAAAAATAAATTGTGTGTGCCTTACTTGCCAATGTCTTTAAAATGGTTTAATACAATTTTGTTAATAAGGGAGCCAATATTTGAAGGTATCAGTCTGGCGATGCACTATCGGGTGTATATATACATGTATATATGGATGGTATATATAGATATATATGTATATACATATGTGTATATTACAGATCATATTTTTAGGTGTTCTTTATCAATCTGGAAGATTGCCCACTTATTCTGGGACACCTGTATCATGGGCGTATATAGGGAAGTTGGGGATTTGAACCCCCTTAGCAAGAGAATGAAGGGAAATTTTGTTTCCTATGTTTTTAAGCATACAAGAAGAAGGACAAAAACATGTTGTAATCGGAAAATCAGTGGTAAAAGCATGGTTTTTGAAAGTAAGGCCTTTTTTTGGTCTGACCCTCCTCATAAAAAAGCTATATATACGTCCGTACCCTGTGTACACTGCGTCCATAGAGCCTTCTCAAAATTATATTTAAAAGCGTAAAAAATATACTATTTCTGTGGATCCTATTACAACGCCTAAACTAAAATGGCTTTTAAACTTTAAACTAGCTTAACTTTTCTAACATGTATAATTTTTTATATTTATATTATAATATTTTAGATTTTGTAGTCACCAACGAAAATTATCCTGAAAAAATATTATTATTTTATCTTTATTTTATTTTATATTTTTAACTAAACCTGTACATTGTACATGTATAAAGCAACTATGTGATTTTTATGATAAAATATCCGCAGCGGAATTAATTTTTTCATAATTGGAAAAGCTTTTCCTGAATAACCAATAACCCTGCAAAAATATCTATAAAAATTTGATATGCTGGCTTGGTTTTTGCTTGATGCATTCCCTAGTTTATTTTTAATTCCTTTCATATTTAAATTTTTGACTAGTCAGTGCCATAGAATTTTTAATAGTACAGGAACAATGCCACAAAAAATTATAGGTATTTCACTTTTAGCTTATATTACTTATCACACCAAAAATTTAATTTTTAGAGTTATGAGACCTAAAAACTTTTATGTTTGTAATAAAAAATTAACCTTTTATTTAGATATTATGAAATATGTATAAATGTAACTGTGAGAATGTTGTTAGACTTGATCGTAAAAAATGTAAACCTTTCCAAATTTAGGAAATAAAAAAATGGATGAACCATATACATGTTCAGCCAAATCAAAAGGTTTCTGTGCAAAACGTGGAAAGGAGATGGTCTAATGCGTGTATTATACACAGTATTCCGCGAAAATTAAGCAAAAATTCCGGCATGTAAACAAAGGTGATGCAAACCTTTCGATTTGACTGAAACGTGTACCTAAACTATAATCTATGCAACTATTTGTATTTTTTTAAATTAAACCACAAATACAGGGTGTTTTTCCAGCTACGGTACTAAACTTAATCGGATGATTTCTTATGTCTTTTTATAAAAAAACAATCATAAACATTTGTCCGGCCTTGTTTCATTTTTGAGATACAAGACGTTAAAGTAAAAAAAAGTCGATATTTTTGAAATAGTTTAGAAACCCTTAACCAATGTAGATAAAATTTGGTACACTTTTTTAATGTAGTAAGGCGCTTCAAAACTTTACCTGGATTAGAATTATTGGGTCCAGTGGCCACTGAGTGACCCAAAGCCAATATTATTAAAGAAAAAATATACCACGAAGTTTTTATAAAGTGCTTATGTTTTTTCCGATTAGGCTGTTCAAAATGCAACTTTTTGGTGTCTTGTATTTTCTTCGGATCTAGCTTTGACTTTGAAAAAACAATTGAAGCCACTTTGGGTCACTTTAAAAACTATCCATAATCAACAAGAAATACAATTTAAAGGTAAAGAATTAAACAATTTTAACTTTATTAATATAAACAAAAGACGGTTTTTTGTGAAATTTGTTTATTTATTTCAGCAAATACTTGTTTATACTTTATTTTTGTTTTTTACATCATGTTGTCTATAAGTACTTTTAGACGATATCAAGTAGCTTTATGATTTCTCGAAACAAAGCTAAATTAAAAACAGGACACTAAAAAGTAACATTTTTAATTGTTTAATTAAAAGAAAATATAAAAACTTCACAGAAAGTCAGAAACGTATTTTTCTAGGATTATTGGCTGTTGTACTTACTAAGACGCCCCTGAACCCAATAATCTTAATTTGGGTAAAGCATTTACAAAGGCCTTATTACATAAAAGAAGTTAAAGTTTTATTTCTAAATATACTAAAGGATTTTTTAAATATTTAAAAAATATTGACTTTAAAAAAACTTTAACGCAGTGTATTTCAGA
This sequence comes from Listronotus bonariensis, assembly GCA_014170235.1. NCBI lineage: Eukaryota > Metazoa > Arthropoda > Insecta > Coleoptera > Curculionidae > Listronotus > Listronotus bonariensis. The sequence continues at coordinate 90,073 of JACEGR010001464.1, forward strand.
AATAAAACAAATGCGAACATATGTTTATAGGAACTTTTTTGATAAAAAAACATGGTAAATCACTTCCCTAAGTTTCCTACCGTAGTTAGGAAACATTGTATATGCATTTTAAAGTTTACTCTACTTTTTCTGTAATAATTTAAATACTTAAATTTCTATAAATTATTTCTTTATTACTTTAATGACTCCATAATTAACGTGTCTTAAGTATGGTATCGTAATAAGTTATTTAGCAAGTAATAACTGTGTTCAGTTTCTAGTTAATAAAATATGTATAGGGTTTACCAATAAGAGCGTCAGAACTTTAAAATGTTACTGTAGCAATATTACTTACAATTATGTCACCAAACTTTCATAGTTGTGTTTGGTAGTGTCTGACAATTTATTATGCAGACATACGCGATTTCACAACGAGAATAAATTATTAAAATTTATCTTTAGAAAGCGGGTTATTTCGAGAAATGGTAATGGAAACTGGCCGCCAAAAACATGCGATCTCTCACTCTAGGATTATTTTTTGTGGAGCTAAACCACGACGTGAACAGACTCACGAACTATTGGTGATCTCAAGCAGAACATTACACGCACCATTTAAATTTACCGGTTGATATAATTGAAAAGGTAATTAGAAATTGGGCCACAAGAATCCATCCAACTAAACAAAGTAGAGGAGGACATTTAACCAATAATATTTTCAAAACTTATTGTTACAATTTTTTCTACAATAAAATAAAAATTACTTTTATTTATTATTATACATTTTACTTCTACTTATTGCTATGTGCTATTTTAAAGTTTTGACGCTCTTAGAGGTGAACCCTATATATACAGAATTATAGGTAAAGTTGGCGCTACTGACGTTTAAGATTTAAAAACCGCTTTTCCAGCCGCCACATTTTTTCCAGTGAGTGATTTACATAACTGCGCCCGTCACTTATATTTGTGTGTTGGATGTATAGCATATTACCGTTACAGGCTTTTACCTGAAGCGAAATTTTGGCTGTAGAATCGTTAAAAATGTATTTGTGGGAAGGTAATGGAGAAATGGATTATTCTTTTGTAAAATGTTGTAACATTTACAAAAAACTGTGTATCATATGACAAAATATGTTATACTTTTATAAGGTTGGTTTATCATACATCTTTGTGTGAAAAATACATGTAATATTTTGAAATATTAAAAAAACAGTATTACATGTTAAGTGTAATATCACACATATGTTATATTTACAAATGTTTATTACACAACTCGTTTGCTTATGTATTTAATTAAAGTGTTGTCACGTCTAACTATTCCTAAAATACCTAACTTTTAAAAATTAAATATAAATTCAAATTTTTTTAATTGTAAAAGATTTCATTTGTTTTGGGGTAACTTAGTAAAGTGGTTAAAAATAAATTTTGCTTTAAAGTTTTATTTTGCTTAAAGTTTAGTTTTTTCTGCTACAGTTCATAAATTTTAATTTACCCAAACAAAAACTTTTAATATGGCTTCAGGAAAGAATTAAAAAATTTAAAACTTTTGTAAATGTGTTTGTCTTATTTAAAATATAATCTGTTTTTAGTTTTTAATATTTTCTATATTAAAATTAATTTTTTAAATACATTTAGGTGCATAATACATTTAAAAGCGTATAAAATATTTGTTATTTCATTTGTTTTTATAATAAATAGGTTATTTTAAAAATGAATTGCAGAAAATAATAGATGATTTATTATTTTTGTTTTAATTAAAATACTGGAATTTCATTTAGCTTCATTTGGTAATTATTTATTTGTGCATTTTTAATACTTTGAAAAAAAAATTAAATATGAATTTTAATTTGCAAAACAAAAGATTTATAACCATTGTTTAACAAAAATAGATGTACGCATAAAATATTAATTATTCAATGCCAGCTATTTGTTTGGTTGATCATATACAAGTAATTGTATTATGATTTTTTTACAAAATAATGGCTATTCGTTTAAAACTTACCACCCTAGTTATCCGCAAAAGAGACAGATTTGAGAGAATCGCTGAAACACGTTAAGATATTTATTGAGAGAAAACGTTTCTTACAAAAATTCAACTACGCCCTTTTAACTCCTTAACCAAAGTTCTTAAAGAAAAGGGGCCCAGTGATGCATCATTGTAAAGCTCCTGACGAGTACTTTATAAGCCTAGAATATAAAGTCAATGCCTTTACCTACTACAAGATGACGGTACTTTAAATACTACCTGAATACCTGATTTGGATGGCCATATATCCAAAACTAATAGAGGGGAATATACTTAAGGTAGTATTTTCGTAAAGCTCTTTAAAAGGTCTTTTTAATTGTGATACTAATGATAATATACTCGCTAGGACAAAAGTATATATTTTTTAATGAAGCACCTTATATTAATATTACCATTAAAAAGATCTTTAAAAAATAACACATTAGGCATACCTAAGTTTATTAGTTTCGAAAATATTTAAAGTACCGCTTTTTGTAGTAGGTAAAGGTATTGACTTTATATTCCAGGGTTATAAAGTACTCTTTAGGAGCTTTACAATGATGAAATCACTGGACCTCCCTTCTTATTTAAGAATTTTGGTGTGATGGCCCTGGTGGTTAAGGGGTTAAGAGGGCTGCGTCCAATTTTTTGTAAAAAACGTTCCCCTTTAATAAAGATATTGACGTGTTTTGGCGATTTTCTCAAAATTGTCTCTTTTTGCAGATAACTAAGTGCTAAGTTTTTAAATGAACACCCTGTATTTTTTTATTAAAAATTATCTGTTAAGATACGATACGATGTGTATTACGTAAGATGAAAAATTAAATAATGTATTTATTTTTTTAGGACAATAAAGTTCTTGCACAAAATTTAGTATCATTTAAATTGGAAAACCAGGTGTTCCTAAATTAACAAAATAAAAAGTGTAAATAAAATCAACGTTGCATTTTGCCGCTTTCGGTTCTCTGGGTGTATAAAGGATGATAAGATTGAATTTGGATTTTAAATTGAATGGTTTAGCCTCAATTTAACTTTTTCAATAGAGTACAAGTGAAATAGCCATTTTTATTTCCATAAAGGGACTTTGCATAGAAAGAAATTGGCCAAATTGACAGTATAAATATATTTAAAGAATTTAGAGAAACGATTTTTTTTAAAGGAACTGATGTTTAAAATTTTTGTTTGAGTATCTTTTAAAGAATGAATTATGCAAATATGTATTTTGGACCAACATAAATAACATAATAAGTCAAATGAAAAGATGTATAAGAATACAAAGGGTTTTATTTTAATGAGCAGTAGCGTATGCTTGGAGAAGCGACCTCTTTTTACTTTTGTAAACACAGACTGCACGGTAAATTTTTTTGGTCTAACATAAAAACAATCTTTAACACACTTCAAATGATTAATGCTTAAGATCTGCGAAAGATAAAATTTCCACTACAAACCAAAGAAGTTTGCCCATATTTATTAAAAAAAAAATATATCAATTTAGTTTTTAGAGTTACTTATTTAATATAAGGTAACTAAGTTCTTTTTAGAAGGTAAAAAATTTCTAAATTTTTTTAATTTCCGTTTGGTATAAAGAGTCCCTATGGAAATAAAGTTGGTAAGCCAATTATTGTCAGCTAAAAAGTTATATTGCCGTTCAACTGTTCAATTCGAAACTGAAATTCGTTTAAATTTAAAGTTTGTTTTCTTAGATATACGAAAAGTTCAAGGCAAACCTGAAGTTGACAAATTTTATATAAAAGTTTTAACTTGGATTTTGGTGACGTTAGAAGAAAAAAGATTATGAGTTATTAACCTTGATATATGTACCAAGTGATATAAAATCACAAACACTTGGAACAAAAAGTATTATTAATATTTTAAAAATTTTAATAAATAATTTATTAATTTTAAGGTTTACCAGTGCATAGAATTAAGATAGAATTTACATACCTTTAAAGTCTTATAATAGCTTGTATCATTTTTGAAAATATTGAACCGATCATAAAAATTATTTCACAATTAGAAAGCTACACTATTCGGGAAGCTATAGACTACATTTTATTAGGATTAATTATTTACCACCCAACGAAGTGGGTCGGCTAGTATTAAATAAAAGGTAAAGAATATATTTTAAAAATATTCAAAAATTTAGACATCATTTCAATGGTGGATCCAAATAAATCGGGTTAGTGCCATATCTAGTGGTAAAACTAGATGGTATAGACCAGGGGTGGCCAACCTGTTTAGCCCCAAGATCGACTTTTCAGTGACGACACCCAGTGCGATCTACCAATGTCATATTTCGGCATTTCGGAAAAAAGGTCTTCACCCCGATTGTGTACTTTCTAAACAGAGCGCCCAACTCCCATTATTTTCTTTTTTCCTAATATAGTAGTTTTGAAGAGCAAAAAAAAAACAAGTCCCCACCTCATTTTTTCAAAATCACAATCATTCGTAACAACCACCCGCCCTTTCTGCCCTTTCTCCGACTTTCCGCTATTCATTTTCACATGCGTTGCGCCCTGGTGCCTTGCACCACCTGGTATAGGCACGGCCCTGGTTCAGGTATTTATACTTTTGACCTTGCTACGATCTACTCGACCAATAGTCGCGATCGACCCATTGGCCACCCCTGGTATAGACTATAAACATTGTTATATTATACCTATGTATTCTTTTAGAGCTCTTTCAGACGAAGATACTGTATGCAAGATACTGTATGCTGGATACAGAATTAGAACTCTTTCAGATGAAGATACTCTATGCGAGATACTGTATGCTGGATACAGAATTACGACCGAAAACTTGGTACTTTTGCTTCGCATAACGACTCGTTAATACAAAAACAGACGCAGTGTAGTACAGTTATGGAAATAGAAGAGTGCATTGCTGTGTGGTATATATTAAATAAAAATAAGAAAAAGAAACTAAAAAAGAAACGTAATTTGTGGGTTCATCCCATGTTGGAATTAAGAGAAACCAAGGGAACGTATAATTTACTATATCAAGATTTATTGCAAGACCCATCGAAATTTTTCAATTATTTTCGAATGTCTATTCAATCGTTTGAGGAACTTCATAGCATTTTTGAAAGCCAGCATTGCTGTTTTTTATTTCTATCGCAGTAATCTGAGTGCGCTGTATCCCATAAACAGCTATTTGGCTCCACCAAACTTATAAATTTTTCATTATCAAATACTCCACGTTCCATTTCTACGTATATAATACCAATATCCAATGTCCAATTCTTACATTAACTAATCCACTACTAACATAAGAAAAATCAAAAACGCCTATGTTAAACCGTATTTATTGCTGAAAAAGTCTGCGCGTCTGAACAGTTTCGTATATCATAATGACACTTTTGTATGCGGCTTACGCATTTTGTCGCCGGCGCGGCGGCCGAACAATGCGTGATACAGAAATTTGGTATCGCGATACTGAACGTGTCGTCTGCGCTGTGTAAAAAGTCCAATTTGTTTATATGCAATAGCTGTATCTTGGATACGCGTATCTCGCATACAGTATCTTCGTCTGAAAGAGCTCTTTACACCAGAAAATTATGCCACCGTTTTTAAATGAGTAAGAGTTACCAAATGTAGACTGCAGAATTGGGTAAAGAAGTAAATTCCAAGCAAGCTTATTTTAATAAGAAGATAAAACTTTTGAGGTATTCGGAATCAAAATGTTTTTGTTTTTAAGATTTTTACAATAATTTGTAAACTATGCACTGTAACAAAAAAATAAAAAAAAAATAAGAAAATTAAAATTTAGAAAAAGTTAAGCACAACTGTTTTTTTATATAAAACCAAATATTTAATCCCAAAATAAAGGAAAAATAAAGCGTTTTTGTTAAAACACTTCGTGAATTGCAAGTAATGTTAAACCACTTAGATTGTAAATAATGTAGTATGATAAAGCGTATCTCCTGTATGGTACAAACAATTTACTGATATGACAAATCCCATATCCTAAACCACCATAACTGGCCACAGTGTCGGCCATCAAACAATGCGTAAATGACGGAACAGCATTTAAGGGCAATAATTAATTGTTTTCAGTTATATACAATTGCTGCGAAGTGGCATGATGAATTATTTTTAGGTAATTGATATTTCTCACAAAATGAATTATTAAAAAGGACACCACAGATAACAAATAACAATGGCGTTTTAATTAACTCCCCTTGACAATAATGGTTGGAGTTTCTGAAAACTCGAAAACAAAATATTGGGTGTTTCCTAACTTCGGTGCAAAACTTAAGGGGTGCTTTCTTATGTTTTTTATGAAAAAACAGCTCCTATATATGTCCGGAATTGCTTTCATTCTGAGGTACAGGGCGTTTACACAAGTTTTCAAAAAAGTCGGCATCTATTAAATATCTTAGGAACCCCTTTAATGATTGGTTAAAATTTGGGACATTTATTTCATTTAATAAGGCGCTTGTAAAGATTTGCTTAGATTAGGATTATTGGGTCCAGTCGCGTCTTAGTGGGCACTACAGCCAATATTATTGTGAAAAAAGTACGCTACTGAGTTTTTATAAATTTTATTTTATTTTTCTAATAGGGCATTTAACAATTTAACTTTTTAGTGCCTTGTACTTTCTTCGCATCTCGCTTCGTTAAAAAATAATGAAACCCAGTTTTGTCATTATAAAATGTAGCCCTAAAAAGCATAAAATAATATCCAAAATTTAAAAATGTATAATTTTACCTTAGTAAATAGGGAAAATGACAATTTTCGATAAAATACACAAGTGGTTATTTATTTTAAGGCAAATAATTGTTTTATTTTTGTTATTGCTTTTATTCATATTATCTATTGGTACTTTTTAGAAAAAATTAAAGAAGCTTTAATATATTTTTCTTGAAAACGAAGGCAAATACAAAGAAAATACAAGGAACAAAAAGGTAAATTGTTAATTGCTTAATTAGAAATAAAATATTAAAACTTTATAAAAAGTCAGTAGCGTACTTTTATTCGCAATAATAATATGCGGGGCCCACTGAAACGCCACTGGATCCAATAATACTAAACTAGGCAAAGCTTTACAAGCGCTTTATTAAACTAAATAAGTGTCATAAATTTTATTTAAATCGGCTAAAGGGTTCTTAAGATATTTTAAAGATACCAACATTTTTTTTAATTTAACACCCTGTAACTAACTAACCAGAATGGAAGCAAGTCCGGACATGTATTTTTTTATAAAAAGACATCGGAAAGCGCCACCTTAAGTTTCGCACCGTAGTAAGGAAACACCCTGTATACCTATGAGGCTTACTCTGTTGCTCTATAAATACAGGGTGTTTTATAACAAATGCAAAAAACTTAAGGAGCTAACCGGGTAGCTCATCGCCAGACCGGTCATAGAAAATCCCATCTAAATTTTGATACAGGGAAATATTGGCTTCTCTATTGATTTTAAAACCAAATTGTATTAGACTATTTTAAGGGCGTTAGGAATATAAGCTTACATACTAAATTTCGTTTTTTTCTTTCTAATAAGCCATTTAAATATTATTTAGAACAATCTGAATGTCTAGGACTTATAATAAATGTTGGGTATAAGTTTACTTTTATAGTAAAAATATATTAATTGGTAAGAGCCCTTGTCCACCCTAGGTGGGAGGCCTTATCTAATCTATCGGACATCTCCCCCATTTGTAGGATCTTAAAAGCGTAAAGTGTTTTTTTACCGAGCACATTCACTTATCTATAAGTTAAGCATACCTTAATATTAACAATAGATTAGCAATCAGTGCCGTTTTTATTAGAGACCTATATATCACTAACACTAACACACACTACACAATATTAAAATTTGCTTAGGTGGGCGGGGCTTCCCGGACCTTCCCTTTATTTGTTCACATTGCTCAACGTGTATCATCATTAATATTTTATACTATGACCATTCATATCTAAAAATGGCAGATATAATTTCCATTTTATCGACAGTCTCAGCTTATAAGGGTCATACTATTTTTACTACCCAACTTTAAAAAAAAGGTTATTGTGTATGTTCTATACCTAGATGAAGTCGGGTAACAGCATATGGTATTAAAGTGTCTCTCTCTCTCTTTTTTTTTTTTTTTTTGGTTTTGGTCCCTTCAGGTCCAATCCACCACTCTCCCCTTCCTGACTATGTTTTCCTGGGCTTCGTCGGCGGAAAATCTGGATAATCGAGCTCGTAGCTCCCAGAAATTCCAAAAAGAGAACAAAATAATTGTACAATCGATGCAATGCATAAATTGTCGGCTGTCAAACCAAGACTTGCTACTAGTGTTACGTATAACCTTCACTTTCACTTACTGACAGTTTTCATGTCACGCCCATCTATTTCTCGCCATTTGAGAAATACCTCGTGTTTACCACCAAACAGGATACCATCAGCTTATAGGAATCTTCGCTCACAGCGCTTAGATCCAGAAGAAATATGCCGTCAATTTAGCGTGAATCTTTCTTTGATCCCCGAAGGTAAAAAAGTTCGTACGGCACCTCTAACCGCCACTCTGGGAAGAACTTTGTAGTCCTCTACGCACGTCCGCACTGTCCGGAGGTCAAACAAAGAGTCGGTATTGAAGTTTGAAAATATTTTGTGTATTTAGTAATAAACATTTCGTAGTTTACTGAAATGGTATTACCCTACTTCATTTTTTTTGTTTTTTTAATTATAATTTTTAAATTTTTGGTAAATTTTATTTATCTTTTAAATTAATTTTATTTTATTTATTTATTTCTTAATATTTATTTAAATTAAAATAGTCATATTTCAAAAATTGTTGTTGTGTTGTTAGATAAACATATTAAATGTGGTATTTTTCTAAAGCCCTTTAAAATACCTTTTTAATAGTGTTATAATATACAGTTTGTTTTATTAAAAAAAAAAGTTAACCTTATTATTTTTCCTGCGTTCTTGATGTTCCTTTGTTTATTTTGTTATACGCAAAAGATAATAAATAGATTTTGATACAAGATCTTTTTTAACACGCTTTTATTAGCTTGGGTTGTAACTATCTATCTATCTATCTATCTATGTAACGAAATCTTAGAGCCTAATTTTTACCAACTTCCAGCGATTCAATTTCTTTGAAACTTTGCACACGTATCAAGGACCGATGACAATGCAATAATTTAAAAACAGTATCTCGTTATCCTGATTAGGACCGCCAGGATAAATAAATTCCTTTACAGATCCTCTGTGTCTCTTGACAAAATGGCGAAGGAATTTTTTAGTGAATAAACTGGAGCATTTATTTTTAAAAAACTAATTGATATATCGAACTAAAAAATAAAAATAAATAATAGTTTTAAAAAACTAAAAAACACGCTCTTATATGCAACCGAACTAAAAATTAGAACATAATTTTTCATTACAAAGAGTTTGTCACTTCAGAATAAAAGCGTGGGGTGCTTAATATATTAAATGTTATAATTATTCTATTTGCAAATATCTATGAGGGAAAAGTTATGAAAAAATAGTAAAATGCACCCCACGCTTTTTACTCTGAAGTGACAAACTCTTTGTAATGAAAAATTATTTTCTAATTTTTAGTTCGGTTGCATATAAAAGCGTGTTTTTTTAGTTTTTTAAACTATTATTTATATCCTTTTTCGTTATCATTGTAGGAACGTGGCAAAATATAAATGAAAACCCTGTACATGATTATTTTATTAAATGATTTATGACGTAAATCAATAAGAAACTAAAATGCCAAGGAATGGAATTAGGGCGTTAATTCCGCCCAAAATCAGAGAGACATTTTAACCCAAAGCAGCTTTATTTTCTTATTATTGCTGGGTGTGTCCCACAAAAGCGCAAAGTCATGTCACGCAATCTCTGTAGTACAACTCGATATGATAAATTTATTAACCTGACATGTAAATGATATTGATGTCATTAATCATATATCTAATAACCTAGGAGCGTGTTCGTTCTAGGTGAGGTTATTTTAGGTAGTGTGTGGGATGTAGACATCAGTGCTTGTTTAAATTCAGGACCCCCTCCTAACTTTTGAATTGTTTGGTATTTTTATGAAAATTTAAGGACTTTAGTAAGACAACATAAACCAAATTTTAGACAGGAAATGACAGATATAAATATCAAACTGACAGCTCGGCACCATTTTGAAAAGAATAAATAAATGGAAAGGAGGTCTTGTGGCACATCATAGATACCGAAGAGTACTTTATAACTCCAATATATAAAATAAATTCCTCTACCCACTACAAAATCGTAGTACTTTGAAAATCACCCGAATACCTAATTTAGATAGCCGTATTTTCGAATCTAATAAAGTTAGATACACATAATGTGGTATTTTTAAAGATCTTTTAAAGATTTATTTAATGATAATATTGATGATACTATACAAGGTACGACAAAAGTATAGATTTTTTAATGACGCACCCTGTATATTAGATTATCATTGCCTTTAAGAAAATACCAAAATTAGGTAATATTTAACTTTAATAGTTTTGGAGATAGGACCATCTAAATAAGGTATTAAGGTAATTTTCAAAGTACCGCCATTTTTTGAGGAGTAAAGTTATTCACTTTAATATTCTTTGGTTATAAAGAACTTGCCAGGAGCTTTAAAATAATGTGCCACAAGACCCCTTTTTCCATTTAATTTTTTTTCCAATATGGCTCCCAGCTGTCATTTTGATATTTATATCTGTCATTTCTTGTCTAAAACTTGGGTTATGTTGTCTTACTAAAAGTCTCAAATTTTCATAAAAACCTACCAAAAATTTTAAAAGTTAGGAAGGGGGATCCTAACTTTAGACAAGTACTGTTATAAAAAGATATTTTTTTCTCTTTGATTACAGAAATTATTTACATAATTTTTTTATGTTAAACAATTTTATTGTATAAAAACCTAAAAATAATTCTTTAAGTGATAGCTACCAGATTGCACCAATCTTCTCGTCAGTCTGGGGTATTGACCAGACAAATAATAAAACCGTTGGGCGTAGCATATCCAGAGAAAATATTATGATAGAAATGTCAAGTGCCCCAAGTGCCCAACGATTTAATTATTTGTCTGATCAAACCCCCACAAATTTTTAACTTTTAGTACAATAAAACCAAAAAAAAAATTAGTTTCAAGTTTTTAGTTTTGTTGTTAGTTAATACTGGTTGATACTTCTCATTCTATTGAGTTCTTTAAATGCCTCGCTATAACTAACCAGAACTAACCGACGATTTTTATATTGAAGTTGTTGTGGAAAATATGTAATTCGTCATTTTGTGGCGGCGGCCAACGTGGATTTTAAATTTTTCATAGTGAACTTTATTTTGCGAATCAAGGCCTTTCATTTGATACCCATATTGAGGTTGTAGTGAGGTAATATGCAATTCGCCATTTTGTATTGGCGGCCATCTTGGATTTACAATTATAAAGAATTGTCATCAAGATTAAGAGTGTGTACCAATTTTCAAATCGATCTGTCGTCAGAAAGGGGGTCAAATTCCAAGTACTAACTTTGACCCAAACAAATAATAAATAAGAAGGTCAAGTTAAGTCAAACCCTTTAAAACAGGTCAAGCTAAGTAAAACCGTTTAAAAAACGAGAGTCTACTGGTCTGGAAGTATTGTTAATAAAATAAATCAGTGGCGTATCAGTGGAGTAATGTCGACGTGGTCAAAGTCGCTTCAGCAAGGCCCCTTTCTATTGTTGTCAAGAATTAGCTAATAAATCTATCTCACCAAACATTCTTTAACATTACATACATGTAAAAAAAGTTTAAATGTGCGGTGTGGGGATATTGGAAAGCTTAGGTACAGATTTAAAAAGCGTCTATTTTTACAAATGTAATGTTTGTTCCACTTTTTTATCTTTGGACAAACCACGAAGGCTAAAAGCCTAAATACTAACGTACCGTGGGTGTCTTGAGCGAGGTAAGAGGGTGTTTGTTGACACGGGACTTAAATACTTGAAGATTTGGGGGGAAGGAAAGAACTTCGCGGGCAGCAGGTTCCACAATCTAGAAACTCTAGGGATAAAAGAACGAACAAAGTGAGAAATTCGGGGCCTGTCCAGTTGGACCGAATAGGGATGCATACGCGCGGAACAACGAGTTTCTCTGTTGGGAACCGTGAGTGGAGGAACTATACTGGACAATTCTTTAGAGCAGAAGCCATTTAAGTACCTACAAAAAAGCGATAAATCCAGTGCCGTATTATCCATTAGGCTGACTAGGCTACAGCCTAGGGCGCCATGAAAAAATAGGCGCCAGACAAGGGAGTAATAGGCGCCAGAAAGGAAATTTCTAAAAATTTAGGTCGGGTGGGGATATAAATAAAAATAGACGCGAAAAGGAGAATTGAGTGAAATGGAGGTAAAGACTTTTTTTTTGCTCTTCCAAAATTTCTAAAGTAGGAAAATAGGCGCTCTGGGAAATCTAGCCTAGGGCGCCTCATACCCTTAACACGGCCCTGGATAAATCCCCACAGCCCGACGATGGGCAAGAGAGGGAAGCCTTTCTGTAAGTAAAGGATCATTAATGAGACGAATAGCTCTTCTTTGAATAGAATCAAAAATGCTTAGGGTTGTGGGGGACGCCATGCCCCAGATATGAGAACAATATACCAAGGGAGGTCGGATTTGGGACACATATAAAGTGTATAAATTAGAAGCGGAAAGATACTTTTTAGCTCGAAAGAGAAATCCAAGCTTTTTTGAAGCTACCGTGGCTATAGATACAATGTGTTTATGCCAGTTAAGGTTACTTTTAAATGTGACGCCCACAAGATTGAAGGTGTCTTTGCTCTGTAAAACTCGGCCGCTCATAACTAGAGGATGAGTATTTGATGACTCTTTTCGCGACAAGGAACATGATTGTGTTTTGGATGCATTAAAATGGACGAGATTTTTGACGCCCCAATCCAATATTAAATTAAGATCCTGCGAAAGAGATATCTGCATCGCTTTGCGCTTGTTTTCCAAGTCAGGTTTAGTGATGGGTTTAGGAACCTGAAAACTGGAGTGAAGGGTACTATCGTCGGCAAAACTATGAATGGAATTAGTTGTGGACGAGAGAAGGTCGTTGATGTGAAGAAGAAACAGCGTTGTTGTCAAAACTGAGCCCTAAGGGACTCCAGCATTTACTTGGTGAAAGCTTGAAGAATGGCCGTCCACAATAACTGATATACGTCGATCAGATAGATAACTAGAGAGCCAAGTACAAAGTTTAGTTGAAAGACCATGGCAGGGAAGTTTATTAGGAAGTGCGGCATGCCAGACCTGGTCAAAAGCTTTGGATATATCAAGAGCAACGATCTGGGACTCACCTAGAAACTCAAGAGACTTATTCCAACAGTGTTACACACATATAGGTTAAAAGATGATCGCAGCCACAAAATATTGTCGTGTTTATGTGACATAATGCGATTGCAGCTAAGTAAAAACTAAAGAAAATATGCAGTTTGAAAGCATACGGCTTAAAATTGACATATTACGGGTATAGAACTGGGCTGGTTTCATGACTGTAACCCTTACGATTTTTGGCACTATCTTAAAAAATTGCATGTAAAACATTATGGTAAACTTGTTTGTCATAAAAATTTACGCGTTCGCCCAGTCCGATACCCGAAATATGTCAAAATAATTGACAGGCTGGGTTAAAGCGCCGCTTCCATATATAGTGGTATAAATATTCGTAGAAGACTCGTAAAAAAGATAGTTATTAAAAGGGTTATTATCATAAAGTTAATTTTATTGCTGACCCAACAAAAAAATTTTTTTAGCAAATTCATAATCTCCACGATATGGTCGCTGTAGATTTTAAATTGGACGTTTGGTCTTGGTTTTTAGAAACCATCATACATTTTATTTTTTATACAAAACGATAATACGAGATATCCTGTATTTCATGGACGCTATTATTAAGTATTTGGGTACATTCAGAAGGTCCCATTGGCTAAGTTAGCCAACTTAGCATGCTGAGACCGCTTTTTGTCAGCGTTTTTATTTTTTCTGAATGCATTGCTAACTTAAAGGTTGACAGCTGGTCAAATGTGAACATTCAAACATAACATAAATTTGGTTTATAGGTATATTAGGTATTTATACATTTACAATAAGTAATGATAACTGTTTGACAAACTTTGTGAGCATCTACCAAGTAATTGATGCAAAATATTACTATGGACAATAAAACTGCTATATTCACCTACCTAGTACACAGAGTTGGGTCGTATTCGAATACTGAGTATTCTGAATAGTATTCAGAATACATTTTGCCGGTATTCGAATACATTTGTGTGTTTAGTATTCGGTATTCGGCAGAATACTATTTTGCTCAGTATGCGGGATTCTATATTCGAATACTTTAGAAGTATTCAACGAATATTTTTTGAGTATTCGAATACCGGCGTTCCGAGTATTCGAATACCGAAAAGTGTAAGCAGTATCCGAATACTAAAATTGTCATGATTTGAATATCAAAAGTTAAGCAAAATAGAAAAAAAAGAGGTAGGGACCTTTTTCTTTTTTTTGCTCTTCAATTTTGTCATAGGTTTTGTTTAGTAGTATTCCAATCTTTTCGTTTCCAGTATTCGAATACCGATTCCGGATATTCATGTATTCGATTACTTTTTTTCTTCAAAGTATTCAAATATTCGGTATTCGAATACTTTCTTTTTCCAATATTCGTATTCGATACCGATTTTCAGTATTCAGCCCAACTCTGCTTGTACATTATTATTATCAATAGCACTTTAAACATCTTGTTACTTACTAACTGGTGTTAAAATACTTGTACTGTGGTTTGATTTTATTTATCGCCTTTTTAAAAGTATGAATAAATTCTTTTGGCAGACTCAACTCAACTAACACTCAACTTGCCTTTCCAGATTACTTTTTGACAACTTTAGAATTGTGCGTCAGTTCCCAATATTATATAAATCAAAACTTTATATTCCTAACTTATTCAAATTCCCCCTTTAAAAACATTAAAGTCAACATTTCCGAAGGTATAAATTTATTAGATTCCGCTTTGATCCTTACCGTATAAACGAGCAAACTTGGGATTGGATTGAATCCACGTTTCATAATGCACAGTTAAACGTGTCAATTTAACTTTTGCACCTGACAAGAACTGACGTTTTCAAGCTTATTTTTATTGGAAGTCTTTAGCCAAGTGCAAATTGAAATATTTAAGTTAGTATACAGGGTTATCCAAAGGTGAGAAAACAGCAGAAGGTTTTTTCTAAAAGTCAAGTCGAAACTTTGGCCATGTTTTTAAATGAGACACAAGTGTAATAGTCCGGGAGGTAGCAACATCGCGAAAACAAGAATTTTAGGTTGGCTGATTTTTTGATATGTTATTCTTCTTCCTCTTTCGGGTAGATCCTTAGCTGTCTGGCTGGCGGTAGCGGTTACTTTGGCGTCTAGCTGTGAGCTTGACATTTAGAGCTGTCACTGATAGATTAGATTTTGATACTTTTAAAGATTGGCTCCCCTATTGATTTTACAATAATATTGTATAAAACTTTTTAAAGACTTAGATAAGCGCACACACTAAATTTTGTTACTTTCTAATAAACCAATTAAAAATTATTTAAGAAAAACAATTTTTAAAATTGTTTGCATACCTGATACATACTGTAATGAATCCACTAATAATGGGTAAATAACCTTGAACAACTAATAGAAAGTTAAATGGTAACTTAAAAATTGACAAGACGTTTTATTTATTACTGGTGGATTTTTATTATACAGGGC
Organism: Listronotus bonariensis; assembly: GCA_014170235.1. Lineage (NCBI taxonomy): Eukaryota > Metazoa > Arthropoda > Insecta > Coleoptera > Curculionidae > Listronotus > Listronotus bonariensis. The sequence goes on from JACEGR010001464.1 coordinate 105,779, forward strand.
GATTCAAAAATCGATCACGAAACTTAAGGGGGTGATTCTACTTGACAAAATAAGGGTAGAGCTTCATATACATTTTTTCAAAGTATCATTCGTTTTCGAGTTACAGGCCGTCAAAGTTAGAGTTTTATTTTTTGTTTTTTGAATTGCCTGCTTACAGAAAAACCGATTTGACTAATATTTAAAAGATAGGCTAAGTCGTCTGCATTTCATCATTTTAGTAACAATTCACATTTATTGTGTGCTGCTAGAGGGCACTTTACCTACATTGCCAATTGTTTTCTTGTCATAATTGTTTAGTGTTGAGAGCTACAGTAGTTTTTGGCATATTTCTGAAAGACTAATAGCAGGCCATTAAAAAAGGTGCTCTTGATTTACCTCACTAGATCCAACGGTTTAGACGTGAATCACCCTTAAAAAGTAAGTGGTAAATTTACTTTTCTCATTTTGTTACCACCAGCTACCAGGTAAATAACTATCGAATTATACTAAAGCTGTCAGTTTAACATTAAATAAATTCGCTTTTTAAACTATTTAATTTATAATCTTAAAATAACTAATTATGGCTAATCACCAATATTCAAATTTCGAATATTGTGATATTCATTTTTGTTATGGAAAAGCAAATGGTGATGCAGAGTTTTGGCAAGAAGATATTATATGGAGAGTTATCCGAAAAGAAATATCCCTCATGATCAAACATTTTCCAGGGTGCACAGAAGGCTTGCGGAATGTGGTTCCTTTAAAAGTTATAATGGAAATAGGGGAAAACCTAGAACTGCTAGAAACGTGCAACAAGAAGAATGATTGCTTGAATTATTGAAGATAATCCAGGTACTAGTTGTACAAAAATTGGGAATGAAGTGCGGCTCTGTCAGGCTTGTTCATGGAGGGTACTAAGAGAAGAACAACTCTACCCGTTTCATTCACAAATGGTGCAGGCTCTTTATGAAGATGATCGGCCGAGACGGTTGGAAATGTGCATCTGATCCTAGCTAAGTATGAACACGATAATCGATTAATTGGCCTCATATTATTCACTGACGAAGCTGGTTTCACTCGTGATAACATAACAAATCTACACAACATCCACACATATGCTTACGAGAACGCAAACAATGTGGTAGAGACGAAACATCAGCGTAGCTTTTTTTGACCTCCGAACAGTGCGGACGTGCGTAGAGGACTACAAAGTTCTTCCCGGAGTGGCGGCTAGAGGTGTCTTATTAACGTTTTTTGCCTTCGGGGATCAAGGAAAGATTCACGCTAAATTGACGGCATCTTTCTTCTGGATCTAAGCGCTGTGAGCGAAAATTCCTATAAGCTGATGGTATCCTGTTTGGTGGTGAACACGAGGTATTTCTCAAATGGCGGGAAATAGATGGGCGTGCCATGGGAACTGTCAGTAGTGAAAGTGAAGGTTATACGTAACACCAGTAGCAGATCTTGGTTAGACAGTCGACAATTTATGCATTGCATCGATTGTGGAGTTATTTGTTTTCTTTTGGAATTTCTGGGAGCTACGAGCTCGATTATCCAGATTTTCCGCCGACGAAGCCCTGGAAAGCATAGTCCGGAAGGGGGAGAGTGGTGGATTGGACCTGAAGGGACCAAAACCAAGAAAAAAATAGAATAGAATAGAATAGAAACATCAGCGTAGATTTTCACTAAATGTGTCGGCAGGGATAATAGGAGATTGCCTTATTGGTCCTCATTTCTTTGATGGCCCATTTACTGGTGACGTATTCTTAGATTTTATCCAAAATCGTCTCTCATTGTATCTGGAAGATGTGCCATTGAAAGTAAGGGCCAACATGTGGATCCTCCAAGTATACGTGTCTGGCAGTATTTGAATGCAACGTATCCTGAGCGATGGATAGGGCGAAGTGAAGCATTGGCATGGGCAGCGAGGTCACCAGACCTTAATCATATGAATTTTTTAGGAGGTCGTTTGAAATATTTGGTGTACGATACTCCAGTAATCAACGTCGAGGAACTTCGCTTTAGGATAATCAAAAAATGCCAAATTATTAAGGAAACACCAGGAATTTTTCATCGAGTTAGGCGACATTATAAAAAAATAGTTTAAAAGGCGTATTTTATTTTACACTGACAGTTTTAGTATAATTTGATAGCTATTTACTTGGTAGTTGGTGGTAATGAAATGAGAAAAGTAAATTTACCACCTTATTTTCAAGGGTGATATACGTCTAAACCGTTGGATTTAGCGAAGAAAACAATTGGCAATGTAGGTAAAGTGCCCTCTAGCGGCACACAATAAATGTGAATTGTTACTAAATTGATGAAGAGCAGACGACTTAGCCATCTTTCAAATATTAGGCAAATCGGTTTTTCTGTAAGCAGGCAATTCAAAAAACAAAAAATAAAAACTTGAACTTTGACGGCTTGTAACTCGAAAACGAATGACATTTTGAAAAAAATTATATGAAGCTCTACTCTTATTTTGTCAAGTAGAATCCCCCCTTAAGTTTCGTGATCGATTTTTGAATCACCCTGTATGCCAGTGCAGAAGGCAGAATGGATAATACGCTAGAGAACCAAACAGTTCGAAACCGGTCGGCGGTTGGTGATCTCAATACGCGAATTTATTTTGCAATTTACAAAAAAACCAGACAAGAAATTTGTATTTAAAACTTAAAATCCTCATATGAGATGAAGCCCAGCGCACTGAAATCAACAGAAAAAATATTAATAAAAAAATAAAAAATAAAGATAATTGTGTAGCATCAATTGCAGTTAATTTAAATAACACTTGGTTGCCTTTGCTTGATACTGAAGTATCTTCAGTAAGACTAAAAATTAACTAACTATTCACCTTTTTGTAAAATAAACAATCAATACATCAGCAACCAGTTATCTATGTCACTATGACACTATAACCAAACAAACATATTTTGACATTTAATGTCAAAGTTTTCAGAATATCCTAAAACAACATAAAAATTTTAAATTTTAAAACCTAAATAATATTAAATTTTTATTTTTATTATTTTTATACCATTTATCTTTACAACGGTTGCAGATTGGCCACTGAAACGTCGATTTTTAATTATCTTTTACTTGTTTAAATTTTTTTGTTTTTTTAGTACTTTTAATTTTATTTTGGCGTGTACCCAAATAAATATCATCCAATAAATGAATCCGACAAATTACAGAACATATCTTCAATTCATAAATAATTTATTTGACAAATACTTACCTAAAAGAAAGCTTCCATTATAAATAGTGTTTTAAATCCAACCATCTAGGTTAACACTTTGTTAGCATATACACTGATATAGCATACTGTTATTTTGGAATAAAATGATTTGTGTTAATAAATCTATTAATTTGCGTAGTAAATGCCGTTATATCATCAATCAAATTATTTAATACGAACGGACAATAAATAATGGTGTCAGATATGGGATTTGTGATATTGAGACTGTATGATAGCACAGAGGAATAATACTAAAATTACCATTAGATTTTTGCAAACGTTATTAGACACTAAAATCGTTGTAGTTTATACAGTGCTTTTCCAAAGTGAGGACCCCACCTCCTAACTTTTGATTTATTTGGTATTTTTCATAAAAAATTAGGGACTTAAGGGTGACATCATAACCCAAATTTTAGGTAAGAAATGACGGATATAAATGTCAACTCAAAGGTAAAAGCCATTTTGAAAAAAAAATGATTGGTAGGGGGTTTTGTGGTACATCATTTTAATGCTCCTGATGAGTACTTTATAACCTTAGAATATAAAATCAATACCTTTATATACTACAAAATGGTGGTAATTTGAAATCTACCTAAACACCTGATTTGGATAGCCATATTTCCGAAACTAATACAGTAAGATATACGTTATATGATATTTTTTAAAGTTCTTTTAAATATTTCTTTTGTGAATATACAGAGTAGTAAAAATGTTTTTTAATGACGCCCGCCCCTGTATATTATATCACCATTAGAAAGATATTTAAATGACGTTTAAGAAAATACCACATTAAGTAAATTTAATTGGGTATTTCTGAAAGTACCGCCATTTTGTAGTAGGTAAAGGCATTGACTTTATATTCTGGGGTTATAAAATACTTGTCATAAGCTTTAAAATGTGCCACAAGAATACCTTTCCACTTAATTTTGCTTTTTAAAATGGCGCCCATTCTTAGTTTGACATTTCTTGCCTAAAATTTGGTTTATGTTGTCTTACTAAAGTCTTTAAATTTTAATGACAAAATACCAAACAATTCAAAGTTAAGAGGGGGTCCGAACTTTAAAAAAGCACTGTATATAAAGAATAACAACTAACAAATGAGAAAATTATATTTTACAGGCATACTGAGTAACTTTTTTATTTTAAGTGCATATATTACATAAATGTACACTATTTCACGTGTTCAGTTTTTAGTTCCTGTCTAGCCGGAAACCAACTGAACTTTTTATAAATGGGTCAATTAGGGTAGGAATAAGATCTAATGGTAAGTGGGAGAGATCCGGAAAGCACCGGCCACCTAACCAAATTTAAATATTGTGAAGTATCAGTAACATATAAGTCTTTATTAAAAACAGCGTTAAGTGCTCAAATCCATTGTTTATATTAAGGTATACCTAATTATTGAATAAGTAATTGTTCAAGGTAAAAAAAATTACGTTTTTAAGACCCTACCATTGGGCGGAGATGCCCGATACGTTGGATAACGCCGCCCACACAGGGTGGATAATGCCGTCCACCAATTAAGATACTTTTTACTATAATAATAAAATAATTAAATAAATTAAACCACTTAACTTAATATCTAAGATTTAATATAAGTTCTAAACATTAAGATTATTTTAAATCATAAAATTATGGGCATAAGACTAAAATTTTTAGAAAAATAAAATAGACCAATTACATTGTTGTTATTTCTAAGAAAATTTTAAATATTTACACAGCCCAATGGCAAATATATGGTTTGGTGCTACCTTGGCCAGAGCAATTTTCTTTGGACGGTCTTACCCGATAAAGCAAATTTTCAAAAGTTGCCATTTTCTTTAAAAACCTTACAAAACATAATATTTTAATGATGCATAATAAAATTCTATTAATTACCCACATTTGGATATATTAATGATACAAATTAATACTTATGTGTCGTAGTCATAAGCGTAACTAGCCATCAAACCTGGGGGTGGGCTAGGGGAGTCCGGGAAAGAAACACATCGAAATAGTAGGAAGTATATGTTTTTTGCGTTCCAAGAAATTTTGAAGACCAAAAAAAAACGTCCTTAAGTAAAAAGTTACTATTGAAGGCGCAAAGTTATGTGTCAAAACTTATTTTTTTATACCAGAAAATAAAAAGAGGCTTACCTCACTTACTGATACAGTACTATATGTAACAAAGGTACAATAGTACGTTGCACTTTTACACGTCTGTACCTATTTTTTTTTTTAACGACTGAAGGATTAAACGCCGTTTCGCTGAGTGCAAATCGGCCAAGTTCACATTTTTAGCTTTATTGTTTGTATTGGGTGATAGATATCGGACAGATTAGAGGTTGCGTTTAGAAATTATGACGGTGGACATCGATACCCGCTGGCCGGGGTTCCCAGACCTCCTCTACTTAACCTTATGCAACTCCAAATACTAAGAAAGTCTAACTGGTGGTATAACAATGAAGTCGGTTAATAAAATGCATGTATAGAATAGATCTTAATATGATTTGAATGGGACCACCTATAAAGTGTAGGTACTATTCATAGATAATCTACATTTAGATCCGCAGTGGCAAGAAGCATTTTTCGGATTTTTACGACCGCGCGCAGTGGGTGGACGAACATGCGCACTTAAAAGCCTTGGCAAAATACAAACACCAGCACCCCGTACCTTCGTCCGCGGTCTGACCGTAACGCTCATTAGCTACCGTACTTCGAACAGAAAAGCAGGACGCGGTCAACAAATTCTTTCCTATAATGCGAATAGTTTGTTTGGGTCCGGGTGCGTTTACCCTCAACTGGCTTGCGTACAAACCGGTTTTTCGCCCATGAAATGCAACTTTTGTTTCGCGCAGGTTATAATATTGGTAATCCATTGAGTTCAGTGGTACTATTTCGAATAAAAAGAATTTTTAAAATTAAGCTATAATTGACGAAGTGTACTGTCATTTTTCTCCAGGGTTCCACGATCAAATTCGGTGTCTGTGTAAAAGGAAAAAATAATAAAATTTGTAGAAGTACAATTGTTATGTGTATTTGTCAAATTGTATGTTAACAGTCTGACAACCTAAAAAGTTACCCATATGTTCCATAACAAAGTATATTTCTTTTTTAATATAAATTGCTCAGACAGTTTTTTGCGTGAAATTTGAGCAACACATTTTCATAAAAAGTCTCTTCAAAAATATAAAATTGGATTTGCCAGATAGTGTCAGTTAAAAAAGTTAATTTATATTTTTTTATTCAAAACGAGGTTTGAAGTCATTCAAATTTCAATAGCATCCATCTTCGCTGACAATATGCTTAAATGCAAAAAAAAGTTTATATTATTTAAAAAAAAAGACATATCCAGTGGCCAATATTATTTTAAGACAACCGCAATAAATATTTAACATTTTTAGAACTAAAATTTTAAAAGTGTGAATAGGTGTTACAAGCAAACAAATGCACCAAAATTTTGGGAAAACTGGTCGCATGGTCTAAAACTAATGAGTACAAAATTTTAATTCAATTGGTATTATACAGGGCGAGTTATAACTAAAAATATCAAAAATTCCCTGGAAATACCTACTTTTATTTTTAAAATAGAACAAAATTGTATAAATAAATTTTGTAGAGAATTTTATTTTACGTCAAAATTTGAGGTTGATGTATAAGAGTAAAGAATTTTGTAATTGTCGATTTCTATCAATTGCCTTGCAGCAATGCCATAAATTTTTGTACATTACGCATTAAAACTTAAATAATGGGCGGGAGGAAGCAAAATTTAAAAGAAAATTTAATTACTTTAAATATATATATAAAAAGAAGGAGGGTTGTCGTGACCGGCTAGTTAAGAAAAAATATCCTAAATTTAGTGGGGATGCGGTCCTGTTTACGGCCTAGGTTAAGTAAAACACTTTTTCATTTGTCAAGCTTTCGAGATATATTCAACTCTTCCTCAAGACATCTACAATAATTTAAAAGAACAAAAAAACCATTAGTGGTTCTTAAGACTAAATTACATGATTCTACTCACCGAATCGGTTTTCTAATAAAACTCTCAAATAATCCGGTTGACGTTGGTGTGGCATGTGGTTTGAAATAGAACACAATAGTACTAGGACTTCGCTTTCTCTCTCACACATGACTGGCTTTTCTGTCTCCCTTAAAATTTAAATCAAAAAAACATTGTTCCTTTTACCGCTTTTTTTCTCAAGTCATATAAGTTTTTTTCTTCAATAATACCACAAAATGAAGAACTAAATTAATACAAGAAAAATTTTACACATCAAAAGTAACAAATACAATTAAGCAACCATTAAAATAGTCTGTGTGAGCGGGAGATGAGTCCGATTCAGATAAGAATTTCCTGTTTCTATTAGAAAACCGATTCGGTGAGTAGAATCATGTAATTTAGTCTTAAGAACCACTAATGGTTTTTTGTTCTTTTAAATTATTGTAGATGTCTTGAGGAAGAGTTGAATATATCTCGAAAGCTTGACAAATGAAAAAGTGTTTTACTTAACGTAGGCCGTAAGCAGGACCGCATCCCTACTAGAGTACTACTAGATTCGTTAAATATATTAAGTACATCTGAAAAGGTAAAAAATATGCAATACCTATATCGATGTAGTATCAGTGTATGTATACCACCATCGATAAAAGGATGTTGTTTGTTGTTCGTTTTTACATTTTACTGTGCGATTTGTTTTGATATTGTTTTAATGTAAATTGACATGTAATAATTGTGTTGTACTATGTTTTAAGGTAAGCGATTTTTCTTGTTGTATTGTACCAACTAATTTTAGAATATTTATTTGCAGTGTTTTGACCATTTTATTTTGATAAAGGCTTGGGTTGCCAGCCGAAACGTCAATAGAAATTGCATTTATGCAAAAATTTTATATATAGTTTTATTAAAAACCATTATACCCAAAGAAATCTACAAAAAAAATATATATATATATATTTAAATTTGACACTCAAGCCAAATATTTTAAAAAGTGTTAATGCGTAATGTAAAAATTGCCAGCCTTGTAATTTTTTACTTTAATTCTTTAACTTTACATTTAACCATAATTTTTAATTCTCAAACATTCACTCAGACATTTTTTTCCTATTTTTGAAAATTAAGGTACTTTTCGTCATTTTTCATATTTTTAGTTATAACCAGCCCTGTATATTACCAATCTTAGTAAATTTTTGTATTTATTAGTTTTGGACCATGTGACTAGTTTTTCCAAAAGATGTTAAAAAATTTCAAAACTTTTGGTCCATTTGTCCTCTTGTAACACCTATCCTGGAACACACTGTATTTTAAAATAAATCTTTCCATCATTATTTATTTTTTATAAAAAAATCTAATATCTTTTTGGATATGTCTACTTTTGATTTAATTTTGATTGTTTTATTACGTGTTACGATGTAAGCGTCTGTTTTACTTTCTCTCTACTTTTTAGTTGAAAAAGTCGATCAGGTAAACCCCCTGTCTCAACAGTCAAGTGTAATTTAGTTAGGTTCTGTTAAATCGATATAAGAATTATTAAAAATCGAAATTAAAACAAATGAAAAAAAAAAATGTGAATATTAATTTAAAACAGTACTATACCAAAGAAAAATACTATTGGATTTTTTTAAATTTATTTCATGCAAAAGTGATTTTCAGCAGGTTGGACATGTCTTGTTTTTATCGATTTTTCCCCTGTATTATTTTAAAACGAGTTAAAGATATAAATTGATAAAAATAATAAAAAATATTACAAAATTGACATTGAACGATTTTTGTAAAATTTGGACATAATGAACACCCTTCGGGCGTTTTGTTTTAATAACTATTGATGTTTATTTAAATATTGTATAAAGATTGTCTTAAGATAGGAATCTGCGATTAAAGGTTTAAAAAGACAAGAAACTTTAATTGAGGATTCCCACCTTAAGAATTAATTTTAATATCATGATTTCCTTACATAAAACTATTTAACTGCAAACCCAAAATTCGTGTATTCTTAAATTTATTTATTTATTTTTTTTTTTTGACATTTATCTTTCTTTCTCCTGACTTTACACTTATTTAAAAAAGAAAAGAAAAAACTAAAGCTCATTAAAAAGTTTAATAAATAAATCTCCCAGTTAAAAATACTTAACCTAATTATAAAGCGTACGGGATAATACGGTCATTAGGTTCTATCTCAGTTTTAAAACCTTATATTTTCAACCGCTACACCCAATTCCATTAAATTGTGTCTCATTTTTCGTAATGTCAAGCAACAGGAATCGCAATTATTGTGACAAAGAAAAATGGTACTTTAGAAAGCTTATGGCAATTAATTGTGTTGCAATGCAACAATTTCTTTTAGTCGAGTCAGTGACATAGATAACCTACATTTAGATCCGCAGTGGCAAGAAGCATTTTCGGATTTTTACGACCTCGAGCAGTGGGTGGACGAACATGCGCACTTAAAAGTCGTGGCAAAGTACAAACACCGGCACCCCGTACCCTTCGTCCGCGGTCTGACCGTAATGCTCATTAGCTACCGTACTTCGAACAGAAAACCAGAACGCCGTCAACAAATCCTTTTCTATAATGCGGACTCTTTGTTTGACCTCCGGACAGTGCGGACGTGCGTAGAGGACTACAAAGTTCTTCCCGGAGTGGCGGCTAGAGGTGTCGTACGAACGTTTTTACCTTCGGGGATCAAGGAAAGATTCACGCTAAATTGACGGCATCTTTCTTCTGGATCTAAGCGCTGTGAGCGAAGATTCCCATAAGCTGATGGTATCCTGTTTGGTGGTGAACACGAGATATTTCTCAAATGGCGGGAAATAGATGGGCGTGCCATGGGAACTGTCGGTAGTGAAAGTGAAGGTTATACGTAACACCAGTAGCAGATCTTGGTTTGACAGCCGACAATTTATGCATTGCATCGATTCTTGAATTATTTGTTTTCTTTTTGGAATTTCTGGGAGCTACGAGCTCGATTATCCAGATTTTCCGCCGACAAAGCCCTGGAAAGCATAGTCCGGAAGGGGGAGAGTGGTGGATTGGACCTGAAGGGACCAAAACCAAGAAAAAAATAGAGAGAGAGAGAAAATACAAACACCGGCACCCCATACCCTTCGTTCGCGGTCCGACCGTAACGCTCATTAGCTACCGTACTTCGAACAGAAAACCAGGACGCCGTCAACAAATTCTTTCCTATAATGCGGATAGTTTGTTTGGCGCCGGGTGCGTTTACCCTCAACTGGCCTGCGCACAAACCGGTTTTTTCGCCCATGAAATGTAACTTTTGTTTCGCGCAGGTTATAACATTGGCAATCCATCGAGATCAGTGGTCAGTGATTGATGATTGATAATAGTAATAGCTTTGATTTCAATATTTTTTTAACTATTTTGTTTTTTATTGTTTATAATCAGAAACTTCTTAGAGGGGAAAAATAATTTTTTGTATTGTTTAAACAATATATATGTTATTTATATAGGGTGTGCAAAAGCTTTCCCGACAAATTTTAAGGGGTGATTCTTCATCATGAAATAAGAAAAAAACTTCATATGAATATATGTCATAAAAGTCCCACTTTTGGAATTACAGGATTTTAAAATTTAAAAAAAAATCCTTTTTTATCATAACTTTTCTTCTAGTTGTACCTTTTTTCGTAAAATTTAAATCAAAATTATTTTTTTCGCAAAAGATTGGTCAATACATCAGTGTTTTAATTTTTAATTCATGTAATACTCGGAAAAGCAAACTAATCTTAACTTTACTACCAATTTTAGTAAATAAATAACGATGTGAGCATGCCGAGAAATTATTTTTATTTCGTTACTCGAATACCATAGATCAAATTTAAAAAAAAAACAAGATATCAATTTGTTTTAAACTTACCGGGAATCCAAAAAATTTTTATTTTGTTGAGGAAAAAGCAGTGCCGTACCATTTTTTCCTAAAAAATATTTGCAGTAAATTCCTTCCCGACGACACTAATAAAAAAATTATGTTTTTCTTTGTACGCCAAAAATGGCGAACTTTGAGAATTTTAAAATGTTTACCTTTTAGAGTAATAAGGTTCCATAAATCGTACTTTTTCTTTGTCTGTTTATGTGTTGACTCTGTATTTCAAAAACTACTTAGACTAACTTAAAAACACACAATTTTTCGGGGCAGAAAAAGTCGATGCCCAGGACTGAGAAGGGCCAACACCATAGATTTTATTATAATTAACGCTGACAGATGTTTCTTTAGCTTTCCTAGTTCAGTTTTGCATATACGGCGTGTCTGGCTCTAGAAGGTCTGCACACAATGTTAACACACATTTCTTGGGCCAAAATACAACCAGAGTTTCTTTATGAGAAGGGGTTTAGACATAAGCAAGACCGGTGATAGCTTTTGTCAGGGATGTGAGGGTGTGAGAATTACGATTTCGGTTGGCAGTTCTGTTCAAAGTTGGTAGCATTATCAGCTGATGACAGAGTCGTGCCTTGTCGAAGCTTTGTTTGGTAAAAACTTTGGAAATTTGCCATTTTCATTTTGGTTGTATATTTTGCAAGGATTTCCAGTTGTTAATGTTTTTGGTTAGTTTAGAGACTTCACATATGATTGGTTCGGACTCGTTTTATTTTAGAGATTTTGATAGTGTTAGTCGAATAGTTTTTAGTCATTCGTGTTTTTATATGCATATGATACTGATGAGTGTCCACTTATTAATGGTACACAGAAAAACCACAGATTTCTTATGCGAAAATACCCATTTACGATGTAAAAAAACATACCTATATCCAAAAGTTATTAATAAGGAAGATACGGGGTGTTAAAGGGATATAAATGTTTTTTATTCATGCGTTTCAAAAATTTCTGATATGTTTTAAACATTTTAATAAAACTCGATATCCAGGAGTTTTAAGCTATCAGCTATTTATATCTGAGCAGTTGTAATAGCTAATACGATGTTATTGAAGGTACGTACTTTCGGGTGCACTGAACGTGAATACCTCAAAAACGGTTGTCAAGACCGATTCTTACTAAGTATACCTTTTTTGTGCAGAAAGCATAGAGAAGCTTGCTAGTTTACATACATACAGAATAGTAACAAAAAATTGGGTAGTTTTAGAGAATTTTAAATAGTGTACACATTGCCCTCTAGTCTACATACAAAAATTAATATTCGATCTGAAAAGCTAATGTTTAAAAACCCTGAGATACCGTTTTATTAAGATATTTAAAAAAGGGGGAACAATTATCGAAGTAAATTTACTTTTTCTTTTTACTATGACACCCCCGTATCTTCCTTATTATAAACTTTTGGATATTAGGTATGTTTGGTTAAATCTTAATATTTTGGCATAAGGAATCTGTGGTTTTTCTGTGTACCATTCATTAGCGGACACCCTGTATACAAAGTTTTTAAAATGGTTTTTACTTACAGAACCATGGAAAATGTTTTACTCTGCCAGGTACCTCATCGTCCTGTCGTCGCTTTGATAATTTTTAATTTTCAATATTTAAACCACATTTATGTTTTTGTTTTAGGTTATACCTATTAAAATAATCCAATAAATTTTGTTTACAACATACAGTTCTTTTTGTTTTCTCCTTAATTCTACGCCACTGATCTGCTTAAAATAAAACATGGCCGAAAATGGCCCGACTTGACGTCACAGCCGCGCTAGCCAATATGGCGAATGTCGTGACCTTATCCCATCAATCGACTTTGAATACAACGATCTAACCCAATTTGGCTTAGTTGAAAAGTTGATAGAGAAACGGAGTATCAAAGTTTTCCTCTTAATTAAGATATTTTTAAATATCTTAAAAACGGTTAGGGTATACAGAACGATTGCTTAGAACAAATTTCTTAGTATGATGGTTTTCTATTATCTATGTAGAACAAAAAATATTGTTTAAAATTCCACACCACTGTTTTTTGACCAATCAAATGTGTAGTTTTGGTTGCATTACCATGACCACACAAGAATTTATCGGAAATATTTTTCTCCTGCCTGAGGTACCCTGGAGCCAATTATAGTAAAAATTTAATACATAATCATTGAATTTGGTTTAACGTTATGCCTGTCATTCACATACATAATTAAAGAAAATGATTTTTTGTACCAGTTGTAGTATTTCAGACATAACATAATATAAAGTAATGTAAGGTTTTAAGACCCTAAATGACAATTTTATACAACTACAGTTAGTAAAAGAATATAATAAGACTGAAGTACTATACATAAGTGAAGAGCAAACGAAAGCAAGGTATGGGTCTAGAAAAATTAAAATAAACTATTTTTACAAACTATAGTAATATAAGGTATATATAATATAAAAGAATAAACAATGATAAGCTCTAAAATTACATATATTTGCAACTACAATTGGTAAAATGAAAAATATTTATTTTATAGTAAAATTTTAAAGCACGTGTTAAAGTTACAAATATTAATTTAAAAGAATATTATTTAACCCAAACTTGGTGTAAAATTTTCTTACCGAATACCACACGCGCTTAAATTATTCCGGGATATTTTATTTTGGCCACGAATATTTTAAGAAAATTTTTCCTCGCCTGCGGCTCGGGATAATTTTCAAAATATTCGTGGCCTTGAAAAAATTTCCGCAAATAAATTTAGAACTAGTGGTATTACAAGTGAAAATTTTAAATTTGACACTCATCCTGACAACGAAAAAAATAGATTTCTAGTCTTTTAACACCATTTACCAAAGGAAAAGTATACAATAATTTCTATTCATTTCCTGTATTTTGCTGTTAACCAAAATGAAATATTTGTTATTGTGAAAAACCTAAAGAAATTATTTTATTAAAGGAAAATTTCCTAGTCACCTCTCAAATATTGTATAAAATGCCTATTAACAAAGATTTATATTGGTACTATCAAAGTTAGCAAATCACCTAAATAATCGGTACAATTTTAAATTGAAGCGTACTATAATTATTTAATGATTTGACAAAAAAATATATTATTTTATGTTTACTATTATTTCCTGAACATAAATCAAATGATTTTTTACAGCATAGGATTAAATATTTATTATTGTTTCTGTTTTGATTTAAGATTAATAATTATATAAATTTTGAAAAATTTTTAATGCTATATAAATTACACCCAACTAGATAAGCCGAACATTAGTAGACATTTTAGCTGGGTAAACGTTTTAACCATGAAGACTCTAGTGGGTATATTTATGGGTATTATGGTAAGTACATACGTAAACCGTGGTATACACGGTCATGCAAAACTGTCACATCTGTCAAAAAAGCCAAAGCTCGCGCGCAAATTTGACCGTGTGTATTAAAAAACTGCCACATCTGGCTTGGCATGCGATTCGATGTCCGAGTTTGATTTTTAGTGGCGCGCGTCGTGCAAACTTGTGCATGTGTAGGACACGTCAGTTAACGTTTTAGTTTAGGAACGCCGTTTACGGGGTTATATTCTTGGTTTGGAGTTAACAAAATGGCTCTTTGGCGCCAGGAAGATGTATTGCGTGATTTTACAGTTTTGTTCCAAGGTTTTCCATGTTTTTGGAAAGTTAAAAGTAATAAATACATTGACACAAATAAAAAAATCTTTTCGCTGAATTACGCTTATGTTCAAGTTGATCACACCACCAGCTGCCAAAACTGACGCTGATCTGACAGGTACATCTGAATCATGTGTATCAAAAGCTTGCTTTCATGCAAATGCGTTTCGGGTTTGCATGACCGTATATATACCCCGGTTATAAATTTTAAACAAATTTGCATAATACAGTATTGTAGAGCCATTTTTAATATTTCATCTAGGCGGCCATGATTAGACGCAAATTAATCTAAGGGCCCTAGATAATGGTAGAAAAATACAATTGCAAAGTTTTAGTGGCTAGTATGAAAGATAAGAATAAAACAAGTTGGTCAATTGATACTTTCGCGCCTAACTAATTTCAAATGACAACCTTTTTTAGACAAGCATTTTTTGCAAAAAGGATATTTTTACGAATCTAAAGATACCAATTTATTTGCGATCGGATTAAAAGTAAGTACATAATTAGAAGATCATGGCAACCTAGATGCATCATTAAAAATGACTCTCAAACAATCAAGTAAAAGTCAAAAACTTTTTAAAATGTCAAATTTTTATTTAGTATGATCTTTGAAATCCAAAAATAATAAAATGTACAGGAAGTTTTATTTAAAATTTCAAAATTTGAATAATTTTCGGTTAAACCGGAAGTAACCAAAAAGTAAGAAATATGCAAGAACTCTCTTCTTCTCATACCACTTAGCTATACCAAGTTTCTTATTGATTTCGCTAATACTCTTGGAGTTATGGCTGTCTAATAGATTGATAACACCCGGTTTATTTATAAAAAGAGAAAAACAAGGCTAAATTAAAGGTTTAAAATGGCA
This sequence comes from Listronotus bonariensis, assembly GCA_014170235.1. Lineage (NCBI taxonomy): Eukaryota > Metazoa > Arthropoda > Insecta > Coleoptera > Curculionidae > Listronotus > Listronotus bonariensis. The sequence continues at coordinate 121,359 of JACEGR010001464.1, forward strand.
GACGGTACCCATTTTTTGCCGGCGTTGTACATTTAATTTACTGGCATTGCCAACACTCTTTAATGGCAAGGCATTGGCAAAAAGGTATCAAAAGACGCGAAAGTGGGCAATTGGCCGTTATTAGGCCACGTGTTGCAGATAATGTGATGGCATCCGTCATTAATAATTTATGCCAAAAAGTGCGTTTAGGATCATGGCATCCATCATTAATAAGTTATTGGCAAAAAATGCGCTTAGGATAATGGCATTTATCATTAAATAAGTATTGCAAGTTTTATAAGTTGAATGTCTCAAAAGTTAAATAACATATTTAGAATTTTGTAATTGAAAAAATGAGAAAAAAGGCAGGAAAACTTTATCAATAAAAAAATTACATAATATAAATTTTTATATCGTAACAATAAACCAAATTAAAATAAAATGTATGTAATAAAACTAAAAAAAGATAGTAAATCAAAAGAAAACACTTTAAAATAGTAAGTATTTAACACTTACACTCAATTTTCAGATCCAAAACATAGGGAGAAATATTTTAAAGGAGTTAAATGTCAAAAAAAAACTATTAAATATATATAAATTTTTTTATTAACACGTCTTTAAAACTTTTAATAAGGCAACTCCCTGATTTTATATAATTTTTTAGGTAACTACAAATTTAAAAGGTTTTAAACAAAATGTTTACAGCTCCTAACAGTCTACTTGAATAACCCTCCTTCTTGACTAGCCATCACCATTTAATTACACAACACACACTAATTAGGTAATGAATACACTTAATTATGTCTACTAAAAACTCTTTTTTTTTTTAAGAAACTAAAAAGCTGAGAAAACACGTAGAAAACAATTGCACAAAGCGGCCAAACAAAAGCAAGGTTGCCTTATCTGTCAAATCTTATATTTCGGCTAAGCGGGAAATTTGAATTTATCACCTTTGGTCGAAATCGTCGAAATTAACCTAACTAATTTTACCATCATTTTATTTTTATTCTCTTAAAAATACATAATAAACATTTTGTTTGACTTAATTTTTATTTGCATGATTTGTATCAATAAAATGTTAGGAAAAGGCCATTTCCTTTAAATTATTTAAAAAACATAAAATAATGTTGTTTAGCCGCCATTATAAATAAAACAGATCAAAAAAATTGCTCGAATGTTAGTTAAATACCAATGTTAATAATATGGTTTGAAAAGTATGAATATGCGTTGAAGGTTTGCCTTCAAAATCCAATATTTATTTGCCTGCAACAAAAAGGCATGCTTTATTTAATCAGGATTGGTATGCCGCCATTTTTGTATGCTTGCCGGCAATTCGCCTGCATGTAAAATTTATGGGCAATTGAGTGTTTATTTAGGGTTAACTTTTTAATGCGTATTAGATGTTGGCATAATATTGCCACCAATTGCCAATGCTTTACCATCAATGCCAATATGAAAATGTACATTGCCGGCAAATAGTGTTTGCTGGGTAATTTATGCCCCTCCTAAAAACTCAAGATTCGGGGCTAAATTTTAATAGTAATAGTTGATTTTTGCTTTAATTCATCATGTCATTGCAATAAGCCCTTAAATTGTAGATTTCTATGAAATAAAGCTTAGTTTTACTACTACACTTTTAGATTGCAATGCTGGGAATCTATCAGCAAGTCATGTCACAAGTTCCCACCACTACTCTTCCACCTATAACCGGACCTGCTTCATGTAACAATAATTCACAGAGGTGGCAAGCTGAAGCTTGTAATCAATATTACCAATGTTACTTAGCCTTATGGAACTATTATGTCGTTTTGCAAAATTGTTCAGCTGGGCAACAGTACCAACAGAGTAATGAAAGCTGCGTCACCAATACAACATGTTTTGTGTAATCGAAGAAAATGAAGGAAAAAAGTAGAATATGGAAAATATATACTTGTTATTTATTATTAATAAAAACGTATATTTCGAGTTTTTTTCTTTTTTTTCCAAATTTTTACTCTTTGGATCATATCTCCACTTCCAAACAAAGTCCCTTTATATAGTATTCAACCTAAACTTTGTTGATTCCGGTTTTTTGACAGTTAAGAGAAGAACTCCTGCATTTCATGTTATTCACCAGGACCCTTTTCACTGAGGCGTTTCGCCTGCCTCAATGGTCAGAGTTGGGTGGAATACTGAGATCCTGTATTCCAATACAAATCTCGAATACCGTAATCTAAATAGTATTCAGGATTTTAATATAAAGGAAAAAAACTATATACCAAAGGTATGTGCACTCTTCATGAAAACCTTTTTCACCGACGCAAAAAACACACAAAACTATCTTTCAGTTATACTTGTCGCTTTTTTTAATATTAAAAAAAAAAACAGGATTCGAATAACGCGATTAATAAATAAATGAACGAAATATGAACACAAAGTAAGTATTTAAATACTGTGATAAAAAATCGGTATTCACAATACAGTATTCAGTCGAATACCAAATACTAAACACACAGGTGTATTGGAATACTATTTCAATACGAGCCAAATGGATTTTGAGTAGGATTAACGGTCGTATTCACCAAGCTGCTTTTTGGCATTGGCATTAGCTGCTATCAGTCTGATAAAGATAGTGAGAGCTTAGTGAATACGACCGTTAGAATACCGAATATTTAAAAACTACCTAACTCTGCCCATAGTAAATAACACAGAAAACAAGATTATTTTTATAGAACTATTATTGTTATTCTACATAAGATATAAATATCAACGTCAATTTACTGAAATGGCATTTAATCAATTTGCATCGGGGTTAACGTCAAGACTTTCAGCTTTTTTCCCCTTTTTCTAAATAAATTTTCCTTATGGAAATCTTTTTTTTATCTTTGGACAATCCACGAAGGCTGAAAGCCTAAATACTAACGTACCGTGGGTGTATTAAGCAGGGTAAGAGGAAGTTTGTTAACACGGGACTTAAAAACTTGAAGATTTAGGGGAGGGAAAGACCTCCGCTGGCAGTAGGTTCCACAGTCTAGAAACTCTAGGGATAAAAGAACGAACGAAATGGGAAGTTCGGGGCCCGTCCAATTGGACCGTATAGGGATGCATACTTGCGGCACCACGAGTTTCTCTGTTGGGAGCTGCAAGAGGAGGGACTATACTGGATAATTCGTCGGAGCAGAAGCCGTAAAAGTATCTATAGAAGAGCGATAGATCTCCCACAGCTCGACGATGGGCAAGAGAAGGAAGTCTTTAAGTAAGTAAAGGATCATTAATAAGACGAACAGCCCTTCTTGAATGGCATCAAGAATCCTGAGGGTTGTAGGGGATGCCATTCCCAGACATGAGAACAATATTCCAGAGAGGGTGGAGGGAGGTAACCCCTACCCTCTCTACCTTTAAACTGTCACACGATAAAAAAAATGTACTAGAGTCATATAGGCCACCAAAATAAAAATTAGTGTATGTTGTAAATGGATTCCCGTAGACATTCTTTAATGCTTCGCAATCTAATAGTTTTATAGCAATTAAAGAATAAGGTCAAGATAAAAAATTCCTTTCATAAGTATTTTTATGGGTTTTTAAAGCAACTGCTCCAAAAATTATGCAATATATTTATATTCTCCTTAGCTCCCAAAAAATAACGTATGTGTCAATCTCACGCATTTTATTGCAAAAATCCAGCGAGTTATCCAGCTTTCCTTTTTAAGAGTTCTGTGAGCTTTCCACATTGTTTGCTCCTCTAGCACTAGGACTGCGAAATCTGCTACCTGCATTATAGGTCCTTCTTTTCATAAAATTTTGTTAATCGTATGTTGCTGGTCAATTATTTTTTTTAGTTTTTTTTTGGTGGTGACGCTTATGTACCTTACATGTCACAATTAGATTTATAAATTTATTGTTGAACAAATAAAACGCTTTTAAATGAAAATTCCCCCATCCCAAACCTATATCCTTGCTTCACAAATGCATAAAGACAAAAAAACCTATTCAAACGTAATAGGCATCACAAAATTAGAAATTGGGCATAATTAACATTAAAAAACATAAACCAACTTTAAAACAATAAATAAAACTTACTATAAAACTTAAAAATAATGAATATAAATAAAATGAAGTCGTGGACATATTCATTATTTTTTTCTTTATTTTAACTTTTTAGTAAGTTTTATTATTTTTTTTTGAAGCTGGTAAATACTTTTTAATGGTATTTTTTAGTTTATTATTTAGATATATTTAATCGGTGACCATACACTAAAAACACTTCTTATGCCCTTTCTCTTACGTAAACTGTGCACAGAGTGGCAATGCTATCTCTAGTAGGTATAAACATAGCGGAAACACCTGATCAATTCTTTTTTACTTTAAGGTTTAAGATCTGAGCACACACCTACTAGAGGCAGCCTTGCCGAAAGATCAATGTACGTTAGAGCAAAAAAAATAAATCTAGTACCTTTCTCTCGCAATTCTGATTTGGTTTTTTATATGACCACCGCAGAAGTGCACTCTTTAAAATAAACAAGATTTTACATTTACATAAATTTAAAAAATCGGTTAAAAGTAATTAAAAAACGCTTAAGAGTCCTCAAATTTAGAATAACAGGCAAGTGTTTTATTTCTTAAAGTAGTAATGTCTTAGTTTTAAAATTAAAATTAGTGTGCTATTTAACAAACGCATATACATTATAATATTGTTTTTTAATTAAGTAAAAAGAAACATTTTTTTAATAAAATAAAAGTAGCAATTCCAATAGTAAAATTTAATCTCTGAACAGTGGAATTTATGAAAGGGAATTTATTGACCATATTTTATATGAAAACATTGGAAATGTCATGAAATACCTACATTTTTCTCTATTCGGTGTTTCTGAACAGGATTTGAATTAAATTTTTAAAAATGTAATCTGCATTAATGATTTTTAAAAGTTATTGCAAATTACAATTTTATTATTTTTTTAAAAAACTTGATTTAAACTGTATAGCTTTTAGTAAGAAATTATTGTTTTTGTATCTAAAACAAATAAATCTTTAAACGAAGGAATTAGGATTTAAACTTTTATTTTTAATAAGGATTTAAACCTTTAAATTTAATTAGGATTTAAACCATTATTTTTATGTCTTTTAAAATTCGAAAATATAAAATAAATTCGCTCTTAGACAACCCTACAAAACTTAAGTTTTCTGGGCTATTCGACCGTTGTTGCAGATTTTGTTTCTTGACGTTTCGCCAGCGCGAGTGGTTGGCATCCTCAGAAGGTTCCCAGTGAGCTGTAACGTCATGCAGTATTAACGTAAGCACTATTATGACAGTTAAGTTATGCGCGATTCGATTTTTACCGTCGCTGGTGGTAATAACGTTACCGCATGGAGTAATTTGCAGGTGATAACGCCGCGTGCTATTTAAAATAGCGAATAGAATTGCCATGCGACAATATTTTCTTTGTTTATTTTTTAAGGTTAATTATTATTTATTTCGACGATTTCTACAAATATTTTTGTAATAGAGCCACAGAGTAAAGTTAAACTACTAATCTTTGATAAAGTCTTGCTTTTTATTTTTGGATAAATGTTGCAGGTGGAAAAGAAACGAAAAGGTTAAGATTGTCGGCCGACAATGACCTGGCTTTCTGAAAGAATGTCTTAGTCAAAATTCATCTGAAAAGTGGGAAAATTTACAGTAAAATGTGTTTGAAATAACGGGAAAAACTTTAGTATTCGCACATTAAAGGATCATTTGCTTTTAATTTTGTAAATTCGCAGACAGGTGTAATTAACCGTTCGTAATACGGCGTCTTCCATATCTCTAAACAAACACTAAATACCGTATGCGGTATTTAAATAGCGCCTTATACTTTACGAATTAACGGCAAGTTATGCGCCTTTCAACTTGGACTGTAAAAAATGCAGGAGAGTGACACAAGTGGTGGTGAATTCCTAGATAAAAAGCCGTGAAAATACCTAAATAAAAGCGGGATATTCCCCATAGCTCATCAATTAGCAAAAAGAAGCTTTGCCGTAAGAGTGAGATCCAAAGAGCTCTCCATTCTTACGAAATACTATCCATTAAATCGCACCTATTTAAAAGTTTCATAAAGTAATAATTAAAAGCAAATACCTATTTGAATGCCCCTTGTATAAGTCAAACATAGCGACGAAAGCAATCAGAACTATTCTGAAACTATCGCTTGATCTCCAAATGCGAGAAAGCAACTTCTCTTAGACTTTCAAGATGGCCATATCTGTATTTTCACTCCATTAGTTGCAAAGATGGGCGAAAAAGATAGGACGTAACTTAAAATGGCATTAGTGGTGTAGTATCTCTTATCATTATAAGCAATGGAATTTAATTTGTGGAAGTACATCTAAAATTTAGATAAAATGTAAGGAATTCTAGTAAATTGTTTGCCATTGTGAAATTATCGTTATAGAATAAAACAGAAATAATATAACCGTAGCTTATTAAATTAATTTTAATTTTTGTTCTTTCTCAGTGCAGAGTGTTACAGAATGTAATTAGGGGGTAAATTTTAAATCTGAAAAATATAAAAAACTCGGTAATTGTCCAAAAATGTGTCCACAACTCCAATTTGGTTGGATTTTTGGGGCGCTGATCGCGAATCTGAAAGAATTTTAGTCTGAAACGTTTTGTTTCCGAGATATCCATCATCAAAGTTGGCATTTTAACTAACCTCATTTTCACTAAATTTCTCCTTGTTTTTGCATACAATTCTTGATTTGGAGCTAAACTGGCCCACAATATTTAATCTTCACCTTTAGAACCTCATTTTTTTATGTATTTTACACCTTTTATCAAATAAATTGGGAAGGGTCCGTTTAAAAACGTTACAACCGTGCATACACTGCTCCACCGCTTCCACCATAACTTGCTGCGTTTAAAAACGATTGAAAGCAAAGCTATGCAATTTAATTCAAAAAAGTGTAAAATACTTATGAAAATGAGGTTTTAAAAGGTGAAAATCAAACATTGTATACCAGTTTAACTTAAAATCAACAGTTTTGTGGACAGGGGGATATAGTATAAATAATCGAGAATTGTGTGCAAAAAGGAGGGGAAATATAGTAAAATGAGGTTAGTTCAAATTTGACGAAGGATATCTCGGAAACGAAAAGTTTACGACTAAAAATTATCTCTTTCAGATTCGTGATAAGCAATTATCTCTTCCAGATTCGTGATAAGCGCTCCAAAACCCCCATATACCAAATTTGGTCAAAATCGAAGTTGCCGACACTTTCTAGACAATTACTATTTGTGTGCTCACAATATAAACATGGGTCCAAAACTGCTCCTCTTTCATAATACAGGGTCTGTATTTAGAAGTTTATTTTACATTTATTGATTGATATATTGTTGGATATAATACACAGGATGCTTTATTAAAAAATATATCTTTTTCCTTTCCTGTATATTATCACCAATATCACCATAAACTGATCTTTAAAAGAGCTTATGGAAAATATCAAATAAGTATATCTTACTTTATTAGTTTTGGAAATATAAGTATTCAGATCAGGTATTTGGGTAACTTTTATTTAAAGTACCGCCATTTTGTAGTAGTTAAAGGTATTGACTTTATACAGGGTCGCTTTTATGTATGGAAACGGTCGATTATTTGCTAAAGTAAGATAGCTGGCGAAGAATGTTAAATACAAAACTTTTAGGGTTTTTAGAAATCTATTACACTGCACATAAACTAAGTATACAGGATCAGTCAAAAAGCCATGGAAGTGGAAGACCGTTAAGCGTTACTAATGAAGAAAATTATCTAAATGTCATGTTAGATGCGGTAGAAAATCCAATAAATTCGACACAACAGCGGACTTTAAATCATAATATGAGTCGATAATCCATTTAAAAGATTACCAAAAAAGAAAAATTCAAACCATATAAAATTAATTTGTTACAAGAATTGGGTGAAGACGATTTTGACCGCAGAATTCAGTTTTGCGAAATCATTATGGATAAATTTAATAAAAATGTTAACTTTGTCAGCCACGTTTTATTTTCTAATGAAACAACGTTTTGTTTAAACGGGCACGTAAATCAACACAACTGTAGATATTGGTCAGACGAAAACCCACATTGGATGGAACAAGTTCATACCCAACGACCACAACAAACCAATGTTTGGTGTGGCATTATTGGTGAAAACGTCATAGGACCCTATTTAATACATTGAAATTTGAACTCTGAACACTATTTATTACTTTTACAAGACGAATATTGTTCCACAGCTCAGACGATTATTCCCGAACCATAATAATCCCATTGTACCGGTTAAACAAATATAGTTTCAACAAGATGGGGCTCCACCACATATTGGACGGATGGTAAGGAAATATCTAGAGAAAACTTTTCCTGGTAAATGGATTGGGCGCAGAGGTGCAATTGAATGGCCTGCTAGGTCTCCTTATATGACCCCTCTTGACTTTTTCCTTTTGGAGCCATATCACATGGACACTTTGAGCATCTTATAATAGTAGGATTTTAAATTGTTGTTTACTAAAACTTAGTAGTATTTTTTATTATTGTTATTAGATTTATTTTAAAACGATATTCGGAACTCGATATCTCGAAGACGGTTAAAATTGGGTATGTAGTGTACTTACCATTTTTTTAGAATCTTGTAAATAATTGAAATATCAAATAATATACAGGGAGTTCTATTTAAAATAAAGTAACTATGTTTATCATGGCTTTTTGACTGATCCTGCATACTTAGTTTATGTGCAGTCTAATAGATTTCTAAAAACACTAAGAGTTTTGTATTTAACATTATTTAACTTCTTCATTAGCTATCTTACTTTAGCAAATAATCGACGCTTTCCATACATAAAAGCTACCCTGTATTTTAGACCCCCTTTCTATTTAACTTTTTTTTCCAGGTTGACTCTCAGCAGCTATCTATAGATTTTCATCTGTCAATTTCACTCCAAAATATAGTAATGATACATTAATTTTATATTCTAACTTTTTTTTAAATTTATCCTTTAAAAAACACACAAGAGGAAGAGGGAATCAAGAAAATGAACTGTACATATGACAATTTTTTATTAAAATTTTAACAGTGATTTTTTTTCAGAACGACTCAACGTACTATATGAAAAAAACTGGACCAAGTTAGTGACTGAACAGCTTAAAAAATTCGAGAGATCAGTGGTAGAAACTGCAAAGAATGACGAAAATCTAAATTTATCTGGACCAAAATGGACTTTTGGAGGATCTCTTCTTTATGCAATAACACTTTTAACTACAGTAGGTAAGATCATATTTTATCAACATAATAAATTAAGAATTAAGTCGGTATAAGACCAATAAATTGTCCAGTTAAGGCGGTAAAATTATTATTTACCTTTTGCAAGTAACGTAACTTAGCCACACCACAAAACTTAATCATTACTTGCCCATATAAAGGTCTGCCCCTTATAGCTGCTAGAGATCTACCTGGAGGTGCACGCAGTCCTCATAAAAAAAATAGAATAACTAAGTAATGGTGAGTTTATGAAAAAATTTAGCATTTATCATTTAACATTTTACATTTAACATTTAAGATTTAGCATTTAGTAATTTAGACACTGTTTATAAAAACTTTAAAAATAGCTATTTGATCATGCGCATTGTAACAATTTCTCTAGGATCCTTTTGAGTTTAGGCCAAATAAGTTGAAGAAGTTTATTGTACATATCAAGAGACATCGACTTGTACTTAAAAATTGTTCATGGTCATTTTTCTTAATTATTCCACAAAAATGATATTGAAAAAGTCTTTCGATGTTTATTTAAGTTAATCTTTAGCTTTATTTTTCAAAAAAGTGGCTGAAGGGACAGATTTATCACGTAGATTTGATGTTTACTAAATAGTGCCGATCAAAACAATAATAAAACCAAAATTATCAAATTATGACAGTACAGAAAACAGTCTGACATGCGCAGTCGAATTTTCATTTAGCATTTAATTTAAGAAGATAAAAGTTGGTCAACTCTTAAATGATAAATGCTAAATCCTAAATGTTAAATGTGTTTTATGAACGTCTACATGAATCACCATAAGCCGAACTTTTGTTAAGTTCTCAAATGCTAAATCTTAAATGTTAAATTAAATGCTAAATTTTTTTATAACCCCCACCATAATGGTTTCTTAAAATGGCAGTTTATGTATTGTCCATTGTTTAGTGACTTTTATTTCTCGATATTAGAAACAGTCACTTACTTCTGTTGGTAACATCGTTCGAGTGCTGCAACCGATATATTGAAAAATATATTGGCGTGACAAGTGGCAATGTTACCAATACTAGTAGTTGCTAGTGGAAAAAATAAAGTTACTAGTGAATTGTCCACGTACGATCCGCCGTTTTATTTTATAGACTTAGATACGAAGAAGGTATTCTAGTTCTTTTATTAGGGGTGTGGAGGTGCATCGCGAGACTAGCTATAGTGAATATTATGTAAATTTTGATACCTTCAAATATTTGCTCCCCTATTGATTTTACAACAAAATTGTATTCGACTATTTTGAAGACATTGATAAGATAAGCTCACACACTAAATTTCGTTGTTTTCTAATAAGTCAATTAAAAGTTATTTAAGAAAACCATTTGTAAAATTGTTGAATACCTGCCACACACCGTAATGAAAACACCAGTAATGGGTCAATAATAATGAATAACTAATAGAAAGTAAGACGTAAATTAAAAATGGACAAGATATTTTAGTCATTACTAGTGGATAAAATGTAACCTAATATTATCAACATCTTAAAAATAGTCTAATACAACTTTGTTGGAAAATCAAAGCCAATATTAAGAGGTATCAACATTTTTATGGGATGTCCTATGGCCAGTCTGACGATGCACCACCCGGTATAGAATAGCTGTAAAAAATGTGGACGTAATAACACAGAATAAAAACCCAAACTTTATTTGTTAACTTTTAGGTTATGGAAGACTCTCTCCGAAAACTGCCTTAGGGAAAGTTGTAGCTATTCTTTATGCCATTATCGGAGTACCATTAATGCTAATTCTTCTGTCAGAGTTAGGAAATGTGCTGGCACTTGGTGTACGAAGAGGATATTTGAAAATATGTTGCAACAAAAATAAGGAGAACTACCCTTGCCCCACTGTAGGGTACCATAAGGCACCAAGTTCACCTACAAGGAGTTATTACTGCAAAGGTATGGAAGGTAGGTTACTAAAAACTGGATGTGTCTAATAGAAACTATAAAATTAATTTGTCTTTTAAGATACGGCTTCAATACAGCTTTCTTCAACACACAGTACTCCAAACCATGTCAGTTTTAAACCGAACCACACTAACCACTATGTCGAACACCATGAAGTGCCAAAAAGAGCGATTTTAGCTACAGTACGAGCAAGTCATACGAGAGGAAGGTGCAGACAAGGACCGGTACGACAAATTCTTGCAGGTAATAAAAGTGTAGTACCCACAGTGTTTTACACATTTGTAGGTATACCGGGTGGTGCGTCGCCAAGCGAAACATAGGAAATCCCATGTAAATTTTAATAAGGTTAATTATTGGGCCGCCTGAACATTTTACAAACAAAATGTTAGATAACTTTTTGAAGAGACAAATCTGACAAACTTTAGTGCCAAGTTTCAAAAAATGTTAATAAGCGAATCTAGAATTATCCAATTAAATGTTGTAGGAGATTTTCTTTTCCCCATACATCCAAATAAAAGAGTTTTTGTGGACTGTATTATTGTTTAATTAACTGATTTAGACTTTACACTATTAACAATATTTACAAGTGTTTTAGAATTACTAAAAGCATCCTGCTACGTTTATTAGCACAGTTCAGTGTCGATGTTCCTTGACACTTTTTTACATCACTTTACTTATTACCTATTACGAATTAAGGTATTTGTCACTGAATTAGAATTTTCAGATCACTGAGAAAAAGTATTCATAAGAGAAATACTAAGTTAGAATTATTTTGAATAAGAGAGATAACTAACTTGAATGTAGAATTTGTTAGTATTTGAATAAGGAAAGTTTTATTTTCCTGAGAGAGAATTGCAATTATTTGCGAGAGAATAAGAATATTTGAAAGCGCCTTTGCGCGAGAGATGAGTCGTCCGAAAATTGACGAGAGTGACTTTTCGCGAGAGATGCGTAGTCGATGAAACTTGCAGGACGCTTATTCTTGAATCTCCGGGAGGGGAACACTCCCGGGAACTTTTATGGGAAAGGTTATAGAACGGCGGGAACGAATTTTCTCCACCTCAAGAGGTGGAGAACTTTTAATTCCCGGGAGTTGCTTGCTCACAGTGAACTTCTTCTTTTTTAAGAATACTGTTTTGACAATATTTTCGTGAACTTTACTCACTTCCCGCAAAGTTCTCCTCCCAGAGATTCAAGAATAAGGGTCCAGTGCGACTGACTTACTCTTTAGGGGGAACCGAATGAGTCCGCCCTCTATGCGCTAGACCGAAAGCATGTGATATGCCCGCCAATAGAGACTGCGCTCTCCATCGGGCTGTGAGACACCTTCTTACGCGCCATTGGCGCGGCGCATCAGCCATATTTAAGTAGGAGTGATCATTTTACTTGGAGATCGGAAAAATACAAAGAGAATTCTGAGAACTTTGATGTTTTTACAAACGGCGTTTTACAAAGAAAACCGTTAAAGATTAAATCTAAAATTAGAACAGAATTGTGTTCGGAGAAAATAAATTATTCGGTTAATTTCTTTGAAAGAAATTATGCTCGTTCCCGAACATACTCCCCCGTTGAAGTTGCCAAGCTTCAAGTGAAACAAAAGTAATGATTTTTTTTTTTTTTTGAACGTAAAATTTGAGAAAAAATTATCAACCGAAAACAGGTATAATAGAGACTTATACATCTATTAGAAAACTATTATTTTAATTTGGTAAAGGGCAAACCCTTGTAATATTACGTACGAAAATTCCATGTTTTGTTTTTAATTTAACAGCTCTAACTCGTTTGTCAGTGCTTGGATAGATTTCAATAACTCTTGCCAAAGGCCATTCTAATGGTCGAGTGTTTTCTTCTTTAAGCAATACTACGTCATTTACTTTAAGATTTTCATAGGGTTTTATCCATTTAGGTCTATTTTGAAGTAAATTGAGATAATCTTTAGACCATCTTTTCCAGAAGTTCTGGTGAATTTGAGAAACTTTTTGCCACCGCGTTAGACGATTTTCGGAAAGATCACTTACGTCCTTTTCTGGAAAAGTTGTTAGACTGTCACCAATGAGAAAATGACCCGGTGTTAAACATGTTAGGTCAGAAGGCTACTACTCTTTGGAGTTTAGTAAAAGAAGAGTATTTTGCAAATAATAAGTCCCAGAAATTTAGAGAAATCGAATGCGAAACGGTTTTTGTTTTCTCTCTTCGGGAATATTGTCAATGACAACATTTGAGTCAATTTCTTTTAAGGACCAGTCAGAGTTTTTAAGAAAAGTAGGCCCATGCCACCAAAGTTCACAATTTATAATCTCATTTGGATTTAGACCTCGAGATATGCAGTCAGCAGGATTTTGTTCAGATTTTATAAAATGCCACTGATATCCGGATGTTAAATTTTGAATTTGAGCAACACGGTTAGAAACGAATATAGACCATCTAGAAGGGTGAGACTGAAGCCAGCATAATGTAATCTGAGAATCAGACCACAAATACCAATGAGAAAATGACCCGGTGTTAAACATGTTAGGTCAGAAGAAAGTCACTAGAGATTGGCTGAAGAAGCCGAGTTTAAATGGCTTCAATTTGTGCCAGTAATGTAGTCATTTCTTCAAAAGTCAAATTAGGAAATTACCATCACCTTATACAAGTGGTACTTTGTACTTTTAGATAGCTGCTTCCCAGATCCCTCCCCAATGTGGACTTAAAGGGGGAATAAACTGCCAGTTTTATCTCTTTTAGAATTTAAAAATTTTCAACCTTGAATTGAAATTTTCGAACATGAAAAAATTCAAATAATTTTTTTAAATGGTTATTAGGAACCAGAAAAATTGGTAGTAATGGTCGCCGTAATGATCAGATGGACTTCCTCGACGAGCTATGAATCTTTAAGAGTTAAAAGAAAAGACCGTTGATAAACTTGAAACCAGTTCGATATGGATGGCCTTTAGTTATACAGACAAATATAGCAATATAACATTTCACTAGTTTGGCATTACGTGTTGATGATTTTAATGAGATATGGACTACCATAATCTACACCCACTTTAGAGAAAGGGCGAGATGGTTTGGTTCTTTCTTTAGAGCAAATTCATGCCATAAGTTAGCTGACAAGCAGTAGTCTTAAATCGATAACAAGTTAGACACTTTCTTATGATACGTTTTATTTCATTTAGTCCCCCGAGGGGCCAATATCTTGGGCCGAAAGTTTGACAGAACACACATTGAGCACCAGCATGCTCTAGCCGAATATGCTCATTTTTTAACATAAGACATACACCGTTACTTTTTGAAGAGCAACAAAACTGGGTGCTTTTGATCCTTAGTGAAAGATCTGAATTTGAAAGTCTTCCTCCTACTCTTAGAATTTCACTTTCATCAAGAAAAGAAATGGATTAAGGTGAAGAATAGTTTTGTTAGATACTACTTTTTTATCCCTAATTTCAAAGAAATTTACCTTGGAGAAATATTGATTTTGTAACTGTTTTATAATAAGTGCTGTAGCACTTTTTAGTTCAACAATCGAAAGAATTCCAGTGAGACTTTTTTCAAATTAGGAGAAATATTATTTTTAAATCTTAGGCAGAAGGAGCTACTACTCTTTGGAGTTTAGTAAAAGAAGAGTATTTTGCAAATAATAAGTCCCAGAAATTTGGAGAAATCGAGATGCATAACGGTTTTTGTTTTTCTTCTCTTTCGGGAATATTGTCAATGACAACATTTGAGTCAATTTCTTTAAGGACCAGTCAGAGTTTTTAAGAAAAGTAGGCCCATGCCACCAAAGTTCACAATTTATAATCTCATTTGGATTTAGACCTCGAGATATGCAGTCAGCAGGATTTTGTTCAGATTTTATAAAATGCCACTGATATCCGGATGTTAAATTTTGAATTTGAGCAACACGGTTAGAAACGAATATAGACCATCTAGAAGGGTGAGACTGAAGCCAGCATAATGTAATCTGAGAATCAGACCACAAATGTATTCCATTGAATGTGATTTTAGTATCAAAAATTGAAATAACTCTTTCTACTAGTTTAGAAAGTAGCACTGCAGCGCAGAGTTCTAATCTGGGTAAACTTACAGTTTTAATAGGTGCAACTCTACTTTTGACACGAGGAGATTTGAAGAGATTGTGTTATTTTGATAAAAGGCTCGAATATATATGCAAGCTCCATATGCCTTAAGACTGGCATCAGCAAATCCGTGAAGCTCATATTTAACAATTTTTTGATCTAGAAAAAGATATCTTGGAATTTCCATTGAGGAAAGCTGAGAAAGATTTTTAAAGAAATTATTCCATTCTGATAATAACTCTGAATGTAAAGTGTCATCCCATTCAACTTTAGCAAGCCAAACTTTTTGCATAAAAATTTTAGCTGTCAGTATTATTGGACCTATTAAGCCAAGAGGATCGAACATTTGTGCAATAACTGAGAGAACTTGTCGTTTTGTAGTGGGGATTTTGAGTTTCAATTTGAGGCAATGAAATTGAAAAATAATCTAAAGAAGGGTTCCAGAAAATTCCTAGTACCTTATTGCAAATATTTTCACCATTTATGTCGTAATTTGATTGACTATCAATTTTTAGGGTATTTTTAAGAAAGTGCGACGAATTTGAAGACCACTTATGAAGGGAAAAATTAGCGGAATTAAGCAATGTAATTAATTGTTTATAATACTCATTAAGACTTTGCAGAGAGTCACAACCGAAGAGTATATCATCCATATATGTTTGTGTTAAAATAGCTTCGGAAGCTAAAGGAAATTTGTCTTTATTTGATGTTGCGAGTTCGCTTAGGGCACGAGTTGCCAAATATGGAGCACTATTAGTTCCATATGTAACAGTCAACAATTCTATGCACTTAAGAGGATCTTTTGGATCATCTCTCCAAAGAATGTTTTGTAGAAAAGTCTGAGATGGATTAATACGTACTTGTCTATACATTTTTTGAATATCTGCAATAAGTGTATACTTAAAACTTCTGAATCGGCATAAAATATCGAAGAGTTCAGGTTGTACGACAGAACCTTTTAACATTATGTCATTAAGGGAAAAACCTGAAGAAGTTTTCATACTTGCATTAAATACAACACGAAGTTTCGTGCTTACACTAGATTCTCGAATAACAGGGTGATGAGGCAAGAAATATTTATTTTCATCCCTTTCATTTTTTAGGGATAAAGGAACATATTTACCATGGTTAAGAAAGACATATTCGTCAATAAAAGACTTATAGTCAGAAAAGAGTTTGGAATTTTTGGCAAATCTTTTTTCGAGGTTAAAAAATTGCTTTTTGCAACAGAAAACGATTCACCTAATTTAAGATGCTCATTTGGAGTCTTGAAAGGAAGATTAACTTGAAAAGAACCATTTTTTAGAATTTTAGTGGTTTCTGAGAATATTTTTTCTGAAAGTGAGTCATCAGCAGAAAGAATTTTTGTCTGAGTAAGTGGGGATTCTTCAACTAACCAAAATTTTTCAATTAGGGTGTCTACTTTGGAATCCAAGTTTGAATTTGAACCTTGTAAAAAAAACAATTATTTTGGGAATTTTGATTGGTATTTTCATACGAAATAACTTGTGACGGTATAGGTCCACCAATTATATAACCTAATTGAGTATCCACAAGAGTTAGATAATTCTTTTGAAGTCGTATTAAGCCGCCAGTAATTAAATTATAATAAATATCTGCACCAAGCAAAAGATCTATATTTGAAGGAATATGAAATTGTGGATCTGCTAATTGTACATTTGGAGGAATTGTTATTTTATTTTTATTTAAAGTATATTGTGGTAATTTTTTAGTAATAATTTTTAACACAGTACATAAAATATTAAAGTTACAATTTCTTTTTAAATTAGAGTGGAATGTTACATTTAAAATTTTATTTGAGTGCGTTGAAATTTCGTTGATTCCATCTATACACACTTCCCTGTTTTCAGGTGTGTATCCCAGTTTTTTAACAAGAGATTCTGTAATTAAAGAGGTAGTGCTACAAGGATCTAAAACTGCCTTAACTTGAAAACATTTGTTATCGGCACTATAAATTTTTACCATAGCTGTGGCTAAAAGTGTTTCTCCACTAGCAGAAAGAGTAGAATATGTAGTTTCTTGTCTACTTGGCGAAGAGGTTGCAGAATTTTGGGCAGACGAATTTTGTCTAAAATTTTCCGAATTATTTGCATTTTCTTTTGGTACTGTAAATTATGAGAATTACTTCTATTTGAATTTAAATGAGAAGTATTTTTATTAGAATTAGAATGCTTGGAAGAATTTTTATTATGATTAGAATTAAAATAAATTTTTCTCTGTGAATTTGGAGACGAATTAAAATTTGAGTTTTGACCTCGGTTTTGACAATTTGTGGTATTTTTATCCGTTTCTACATGTAGTAAACTATGGTGTTTTCCCTTACATATAGAACAACTAGATTTTGAATCACAATTTTCTATAGGATGTTTTCCCAAGCAATTGTAACAAAATCGGTTACTTTTAATAAAATTATTTTTGTCTTTGAGGGTCAATTCGGAAAATTTATGACAAGCATAAATTTTGTGGCCAAAATTGCTGCAAAAATTGCATTTACTATTGAATTGGGGCAAATTATAATTAGAAAATTGAGTTTGCGAAATATGTACTTTGTGAGAAACATTTAGTTTTTTAGAAGAAACACTAGAATCGGGGACTATTGATCTTTCAAGTACATCACATCGTTTTTCAATAAATTTTAAAAAATCGTCTAATTTAGGGCGTTGAGTCGAATCTATTTCATAGTCAAAGGCTCTTTTTGTGGTAAAATCTAATTTTTGCGAAAGAATATAAATTAAAATTAAATCCCAGTGCTCTACAGGCACTAAAAGATTTTTTAAGGACTCAATATTTTGTTTTATGAGTGTATAAAAATGTCTGAGATTGGTAGAGTTAGTTTTACTTAAAGAAGGAGCATCTAGAAGATTTTGAATATGAGCATTTATTATTGTAAGTTCCTTATTATATCTGTCTTTAAGAGTGTTTAGTGCTATAGGAAAATTGGCATCTTCAAGCTTGAGACTTTCAATTAAATTTAACGGCTCCCTTTTAGATATGATTTTAAATAAACTAATTTTTCGACGTTAGATAAATCATTATTATCCGTAATACATTTATTAAATAATTGAAAGAAACTATTCCATTGTGTGACGTCACCAGAAAAAGTAGAAATATTTAATTCGGGTAGTTTTATTTTTGGAGATATCGGAGAAACCGGACTACTTTGATGAACAATGATAGGCCCTGTATTTTTTGACCCTGAAATTGTAGGAGACAAAATTTCGATATGTTGAGTTATTTTTGCTAATAATTCGCAATACTTGTTCTCAGTGACATCTCTATCATTTTCTTGTGTAGGATCTAAGTCCTCTATACTATCCTGAACTTCAGAATAATTTTTGAAAGCTTCAGTCAACAGATTTTCACGAATCTTAAAAATAAGAGGATTTTTTTCCAAATCCTTATGTTTTGAAAACCAAGAATCCACTCTGGTCATACAGGCCTTATATTTTGTACGAGATTTAACTAGAGCTTCCATTTTTTACTATATTAAATACACTAAATTAAAATAAATGAAATTAAAATACCTATTTTAACTTATTTTCTCATACAAAGAGAAGACGAAGAATGTTTTTTATGAAAGGAGCACTAATTAGAATGTAAAAATAATCACAAAAGCATTAAAAATATCTAAAACTATACAAAATAGAAAATTAGAATTTTTAGAAATATTATTTTTATTTCTCATTAGGTACCTATCTTTAAAAATATGGTTATTAAAGTTCAAAAATTTTGCAGAAAAATATTTAAAGTCTGTAGTTCATTGTCTAATTAAACTTTATTGAGAAACAAAAAAACTAAATTAAAAAAAGGCAAAATACATCTGACCTTATGTAGAAGTTGTTGAGTTCCAGTTCCGACGGCAAACACTTTCACGCACAAAAGGCTGCTGGAGAAATTCACTTTAATTTGTCTTTAAATCACACTTTTAACGGATTGTTTTAATTTAAGAAGGTTTTTGAATAGAATCACTTTTATTTTGAGAGGTTTGTAGTCACAGTTTAGTATTGAGACGAGGCAGGTTGAAAGTTTATTTTTTCACTTATGTTTGAAGAAACGTTTTGCTAATTTTTGCAAAAAATATTCAAGGTTTAAAGAATCAGGACTGTTGGAAATTTTTCTGGCTGGTTTTTTACAGCATATCCGGTTCGAATTAGGACCAAAAATGTAGGAGCTTTTCTTTTCCCCATACATCCAAATAAAAGAGTTTTTGTGGACTGTATTATGGTTTAATTAACTGATTTAGACTTTACACTATTTACAATATTTACAAGTGTTTTAGAATTACTAAAAGCATCCTGCTACGTTTATTAGCACAGTTCAGTGTCGATGTTCCTTGACACTTTTTTACATCACTTTACTTATTACCTATTACGAATTAAGGTATTTGTCACTGAATTAGAATTTTCAGATCACTGAGAAAAAGTATTCATAAGAGAAATACTAAGTTAGAATTATTTTGAATAAGAGAGATAACTAACTTGAATGTAGAATTTGTGAGTATTTGAATAAGGAAAGTTTTATTTTCCTGAGAGAGAATTGCAATTATTTGCGAGAGAATAAGAATGTTTGAAAGCGCCTTTGCGCGAGAGATGAGTCGTCCGAAAATTGACGAGAGTGACTTTTCGCGAGAGATGCGTAGTCGATGAAACTTGCAGTGCGACTGTCTTACTCTTTGGGGGAACCGAATGAGTCCGCCCTCTATGCGCTAGACCGAAAGCATGTGATATGCCCGCCAATAGAGACTGCGCCTCCATCGGGCTGTGAGACACCTTCTTACGCGCCATTGGCGCGGCGCATCAGCCATATTTAAGTAGGAGTGATCATTTTACTTGGAGATCGGAAAATACAAAGAGGATTCTGAGAATCTTGATGTTTTTACAAACAGCGTTTTACAAAGAAAACCGATAAAGATTAAATCTAAAAATAGAACAGAATTGTGTTCAGAGAAAATAAATTATTTGGTTAATTTCTTTGAAAGAAATTATGCTCGTTCCCGAACAACCGGCACACAAAAATGAATGTGTACCGGACGCGACCTATCTACGGGTATGTTTTTTACTTTCTAAATCCGAATTTAAAGTCAGTTAAGGCCGTAGGTACGGGTGCCAATTTCAAGTAAATTGCAAAAAAACGTCAAAAATGGTGCAAATTTTCTCTAATTCTTACCGTTTTTTGCAATTAATTCAAAATTGGAGGGTGTACGGCCTTAACTAATTTAAAATTTGGATTCAGCGGGTCGAAAAACATGCTTGGAGATAGATCGGGTCTGCCGTACAAAAGACATGTTTTTCGTGCACCGTTGCACCGGCCCATATATAAAAGAAAAATGTTTTTGAACACGAGACGCGACCTATCTAGGGGCATGTTTTTAACCCGCAAATGCAAATTTTAGTTTGGGCCGTACACTTTCCAATTTTGAGTAAATTGCAAAAACCATAAGAATATTGAAAATTTTTACCCATTTTTTACGGTTTTTTGCAATTTAATTGAAATTGGGACCCGTTCGGCCTAAACTGACTTAAAATTCAGATTCGCGTGCACATCAAACTTTCTTTTTTATGTGTCGGTGCTATTTAAATTATAGGATGCGTATCATTTGTTTTTTTATAAAATGGGGCGGCCATTACGCAGTCTAGTCTAAGCCTACTAATAATTAAACCAAAATTATCGTTTTTAGAGCTTAAGCAATCTAAAAACCTAGACTTGTTATACGTCAATTAAAAGCTCTTGAAGAGCTCTTTTTCAAAAATGTAAAAATCCAATATGGCGTTCGTATGAAAATCTAAAGTTTGGGTAAATATCTAAAAAACATATAAAGTTAGAAAAAAATTTTTACTTAAATTAAATTTTTCTTAAGAAAGTGTTCTAATTATATAGTAATCCTAAAACCGTAAAGTTGGTAGTTTGCGAGATACAGGCATAAGTTTAAATAAAATGCACCATTTTGGTTTTTCCTAATTATCTTTAAAACCGTAAAAGATAAAGAAAATCTAAAAGCAGACTTAATTTTGCAATTAACTTGTCTAAAACTGTCCTAATTTAACCAACACTGTAGCTCTAATGATTCCCGAGTTACCAATACATGTAGGCCCAATTTGGGACACACTGTATACAAATAACCATTGCAAAAACTTTAAAATACTTAACTATTTACTTTTATCTATATACAGTTAGAGCTTACTTACATCTTACATATGTGTTTAGTGTTTATATATAAAATTGATCCTTCTATCCTTTTGTTTGGAGAAATGTTCATATGGGTAATACAACTGTCATGTCTTCTCACTTTCTGTTTTAAATGTTTTAGATAAGTAAAGCCACTCCTAAGGCCCGCCGCAAATTGAACCCAGCCCACGCACAGCACACGTGCAGCCCACGCGTGAATAAGTTTTGTAAAACATGCTTTTTAAATGGAGTGGCGCATATTGGACCCAGCCCAGAGCTAGCCCATTCTGCTGCCAGCCACGCGTGGATAGGTTTGTGTTCGCCGCACAGATTTCGTGGGTCTTGTGCAGCATGGGTTTGTTTTGAAAATCTGAAATATGGTTGATCCCGAATTGGGTCGTATATGCGGTAAACTGATCAAAAAAAAATTATTTATTAATAACTTTAATTGTTAAAAAAAATATATTTTATCAGAAAAAAGGATGAGGGGTCCATTTATATAGCCGGATCCTGTTCGAATACCAATTCGATATTTTTATATTCATATGTGACTAAAAATAATGACCTTGGATAAAGAGTCATATTTAGAAAACAAGCTTTTTGAAAACCTATACGAATTATCGTATTTATGCAAGTTTAAAGCACCTTCACGACGGCCGTAGGTTATGGGTAATAAGCGTGGGTAATGTCTGTGGGGCCATAAACCATATTACCTCATAAAATAACATTAATAATGTATATGTCGCAGGCAAATAGATATTTTAGGCAAATGGCTTCTGCCTAGGCAAATACCTTTCTGCCTGGGACTTCATAAAAAATAATTTTTATTTATTTTTTTATTATTATTTTTTTTTTTTATTTTGGTTCTTGTTATGCAATTAATATATTTAATAACAAATAAAAAGTACAGTGTTTTGCGGACTACAGTAAAGAGTAAAAGGACGTGTAATTTGATCGGTTCGAAGCGTTACAGACGACGGTCATGCAAAACTGTTACATGTGGCGGTCATGGTTAGTTTTGGTTAGTTAAATCTTTTTTTTAATGCTTTATTAAAAAAAAAAGATTTAACTAACCATGACCCCCTCCAAAGCGGCAGTTTTGCATGACCGTCTGGTTATGCAAATATTTTTATTTCCATTTGCCTAAAAATTGCTTAGGCAAATAAAATCAAATACTATTTAACTAGGCAAATAGTATTAAAAAATGAAAATAACCATTTGCCTGCAACATGTATATTTTTTAACATACGTAGAAAAAATATTAATAGTTTATTAGCAGGGATTTCTTGTTAAATAAAAACATTAAATAAAGTATTTATTTATTTGTTTCTTATAAAAAAATATAACGTTGTTAGCAAAAGATAAGACTAATAGTTTCCTAAGCTACCAACTTGTTTAGCACCATTTCCTTAATTTTTAATCTACTGATTTTTCCGGTTATCGTTAATGGAAATTCCTTCATAAATTTAATTCCTTCTCTTAGCCTAAAACAATATTTTAAACAATATGTCTATGCAACAGTGTCGGCAGTGGGTCTTTTTTAGTTTTGTAGAAGTACAATAAAACTTGTTGATAACAGCCACCATAAAATCAAGAGTATTGTCAGGTAACAGTTATTGGGCCATATGATAAAAAGAAGCAAATGCTTGTACTTACTAAAATTTGAAGTAAATGTTTTCGCTTATAAGTAGGGTCCGCGCGTGGAGAGTGGAGAAACTTTTTTCCAGACAGTTGTTTTCTATATGAAGCACTGGTTAAATTAAGACTCTTTAAACGGTTGCCATAGTAGATATCAATGATATTTGGAAAATTAAGTTACCTCATACTAATACTTCTCTTCATGAATAAACAGGTCTACAGTAGGTCAAAATAATACAGGGTAAAATGTTTTTTCCGTTTAACGTAAACATTTTTGTCAGAAGTGACACATTTATCATTTTGCTGTTACCGTCTTATTTCTTTATCTTTTTTCCACAAAAAAAAAAGTATATATTATTTGAATCGATAGCAGTTAACCAGAACCAACTATTTCATACGAAATAAAACTCCATTTACTTCATATAAATAAAGAAATAAACACAGTGTTTCCTTTGCCTGGTGTTTCCAAATTTAGGTATTTGTAAATTTAAATAAATAATATCCCTTTTTTTTCATTGACATTTCTGCTTATTGTTGTAAGTGTTTTTACTACAATAAAAGATATATTTAAAAGGCAGAATGCATCGTTTTTATGTTTTGTTGATTGCGTGTACTCATTTACATAATATTTTTTTCTTTTGGCTCTTGGAACTTTAAGAAAATGGTCACAAAAAAATTACATGAAAACAGGAATTTACAGTGGTGTTAAAAATTTGCTTAAGCTAGCGGATAACTTAATGACCCGTATTAAAAAACTTGTGGTGCATCAGTTTGACGAAATGAAAATTTATAAAAATTGAGTATAATGTGGGAACCGATCAGGTTTTGAGGCCATTTAAGCAACTCTAAGTTGTACAGGCAAGAAACTTGATTGGAAAGTTGAAGCAGCCAGTTTATTTAGACTTTGATCAAAGGATGACAACAGATATATTAAATTATATTATTGTACATCCTCATAATAATAGTATTTACTGTCATTACATGTGTTTCTGATTGTGGTCCCACAAATACTGCTTTGTGGTCCTAGTATAACATTACTACAGATAAGACATGGTTTAAACATCCTATGCAGAAGTAAAAAATATTTTTTTGCCGTTGCTGCTCACATTATTAAACTGGTTCGTAACTGGCTACTCGATACAGGCTTTAGGTTTCAAAATGCTTTAATTAGTAGTAAAAAACCTTTACAGGTATGCATATCTAAAAGTTATGTAATAAGTTGCACCTTACATTTAGAATCCTCTGGTCCTCAAAGACAAAGTGTTTCATTGGCAACAGAACTATTGTCACATACTGTTGCCTTTGCTCTGAAGTACTATAAATGTGATGGTAGAAGGATGAATATATACATTTAGCAAATTTTATTGAGGTGATAAAAACCTGGTTTTATATCATTGACTCCTATGTTCCAAGTGCTTCAACAACATTTAAAAGTGGTTATGGCAGAAAAGATATCAAACTTCAGCAAGGTTAAGCTCTTCAGAAATGTTATGACTTGGTGTCCATAATAATCCACAATAAAGTGTTGTGGTAAATCAAGTCTATTAAAATTTCAACAGGGACTTATTAATTAAATCACTTTAAAATTTGTATGTCGACTTAAACAGAAATAACAATATTTTATATATTTTAACTCATAAACTAAACCAAGATTCTCTAGAAAATCTTTTTTCCCAGATAAGGACCAGAGAAGGCTTAAATGACCATGCGAGCTCCTTGGATGCATTAAACAGGTAGCTTTTTGAGAACCTGTCTAGTTAACACATTTTCTTATAAAACTTTTATGTTTCAGGTTACGATTGATAATATTAGGCAACACTAATACTATTATTTAAAATAAAACAAACGCCCCACAAGATAATAGTGGTGAGGAGTAAATCATAGGCAAAGATTTGCGGCGAGCTGGCATTGCTGTTAAATTAGATACCATAAAAAATTTTTTTGATTTAAATACAGATTCTTAAACTTCTTCTGGACCATCTTCTGAACCGTAAACTATTTTTATATAAAATTCTGAATTGTCACATTTATTGTCGTAAATTACTCCCTTCAATCAATTTTAGAATACCACAAAGAACTACTGGGTTACGACCGTCGTTTTTTTTTATCATATCTTTGTACAAACTATGATCCTTATCAATTTATTGTTAAAACATAATAATAGTTTAAGAAAATAATTAAAAACAGATTTGTGTAATATTTAAAGTTTATCTTACTGTGTAAGTATGTTAAATAAATAATATTATTATTTGCAGACATACACTATGACCTTTAATATGTATTCACAATGCTTTTTAACTTCGTATTTATTTATTTTTTGTAGAATGACATGAATAGAATTTTAATTTTATGTACAAATATAACTTCTACCTTACAACAAATAATCGCATTGAAAAAATTAATTATTCTTAACGAAGATGGAGTTAAATGGAAATATTTCTGCCAAAATTTAGTTTACCATATACTGATATCACAGACGCGCATTTTCCATTTTAAGACCATCTTTAATAAGTTCTGATCTCTTGTTACTAAGAAATGAAAATTCTTGATCTTGACCAAAGATAGTTTTGGAATGAATAAGTCCTGTCTAAGCTTATATTATCTTTAAAGTTAAGGTCAGCATGTCATACTGACATTATCATAGAGAAGTGTTTTCCATCCCTAGACCGTCTTTATTTAGGATAGTTTTCTTCTTAGCTCAGTGGAAATTTTGTTTTACATTAAAAATATATATACAGGGTGTTTCACAACTTATCCGAAAAACTTTCAGGGCATGAAAAAATATAAAAAATCTCATATAAACAATGTCACACACGTCTTAGTTTACCAGAACTAACCAGAACTAAGGTGTTAAGATTTTTAAAATTTTTTTGTATTTTTATAATACCTTTTATACCAATTGAGATATTTTTAAATAATTTGGGGCACGTCTGTTATGCACCAAAACACATTTTTTGGCATACAATTTTTTTTTATTATTACCAGTGTCGTCCATGAGGGGTTAAGGTTAATATTTTTCAATAGAAAAATGGTACGCCACTGCATTTTTGTACAATAAAAATATTTTTCGAACTTCAAATTATATTTGGAACAAATTTAACCTTTCGAATTTTTTTATTTGTTGTACGGTTTTCGCGTAAATAAAAATCAGCTTTATTTATTTTTAAATTCTATTAAAAAAACATGACAAGACTTCACATAAAAATTTGTCCTAAACGTCTTAATTTTCAAACTACATAGTGTTACAAATTTAATTTAATTTATTTTATTTTTTTAATTTTTAACACCCTGTAGTTCGAAAATTAAGACGTTTAGGACAAACTTTTGTATGACGTTTTTTTATATTTTTTAAGTAGAATTTAAAAATAAAAAATAAAGTGTTTTTTTTTACTGAAGAATTTGATCATATTGGTACGAAATGACCATGACGAAAATTGGTTTTTATTTATTTACGCGAAAACCGTACATCAAATAAAAAATAGTCAAGAGGTCAAAGTTATTCAAAATCTAATCGGAAGTAAAAATAAATATTTTTATATTAAACAAATGCAGTGGCATACCATTTTTATATTAAAAAATATTAACCTTAAACACCTCATGGACAACACTGGTAGGTAATAATTTTTTTTGTAAACCAAAAATCTGCTTTGGTGCATAAAAGGCGTCCCCCAATTTTTTTTAAATATCTCAATTGGTATAAAAGTTATTATAAAAAAAACAATAACACCCATAAAAGGCGTCCCCCATTTTTAACACCCTGTAGTTCGAAAACTAAGACGTTTAGGACATTGTTTATATGAAGTTTTTATCATATTTTTTAATGTAGACGTAGCCCTGAAATTTTTTCAGATAAGTTGTAAAACACCCTGTATATTAATAAGAAAAACTAATTAATCGGTTTAGGTTATGTAATTCCAAAGTCCTGGTTATCGACACTAGGTTTAAGAAAAGGGAAAAAGAGGAGATTAAGGATATCGAGAAAGTTATTACACAGAAAATATAGCCCTTCGTGTAAACCGTAAAACCGTCGTTAAAAACTTAATTCAATCTTTATATCCGCACAAAAAAATCCTATCTATCGGTATATGAATTTCAGCTGCTTCTACCGAAGTTTTATTATCAACTCT
The DNA here is from genome assembly GCA_014170235.1 of Listronotus bonariensis. Lineage (NCBI taxonomy): Eukaryota > Metazoa > Arthropoda > Insecta > Coleoptera > Curculionidae > Listronotus > Listronotus bonariensis. The sequence goes on from JACEGR010001464.1 coordinate 148,526, forward strand.
CGATACCGAAGTGTGAAATCAACTCAACTTAACAATAAATATGTTTGTTTCTTTAACCATCAAAAGGCAACGTTGCCAATAAAATAAGATATTAAAAACCCAACTTAATTTTGGCCTTAACATACCCCCGATCCTGCAAAATTGTTTTTCAGCCAAATTGTAAAAACAAAAAAAAATATCAGAGGAAAAATAACAAAAATAATGTACAGGATGATTTATTTTAAAAATGTATACTTTTGTCCTACCCTTTATATATTCATTGGTTTCACCAACAAAAAGATCCTTAAGATAATACCACAATATGTACATCTAACTTTATTAGTTTGTAGATGGTAGAGGAGCTTTCGTAGCCTGAGGAGGTACCACCCCACCACCCATTAAAGGACCCGTGAAGTCTTAACGGACGTTTCCGGGTTCTGGGTGTGTGAGTCAGTTTTCCTTCTTCCTTCTTTTTCTTTTCTTTTTTCCTTTTAACACAACTATGTACAAATGACGGCGGCACACCCGGAAGTAAAATGTTCCGGAAGTAAAATACCCCTCTATTCGGATCTCCGGGCGAGGGGTGCATCCGGGAGGCCTTCATCGAGAAGTTTAATTTCTTTTGAAAACATATGTGGGCTTAACACCAATATAAACTTCGTTCACCATCACCTTCAGTCATCTAAGCCCCACATACTGTTTCTTACGGAAACACAAATAAGTTCTAGATCTTCAACCAGCCACCTTCCAGGCTACGAACTTATTTCGTCTTTTCGCCCACATGGTGGTGGATGTGCTTACGTCCGCAACGATCTGGCTTGTGCTCGAGTTTCCAATCTTGAATCGGGTAGGCCCGATATACTTTGGCTTAAACTTTCCCTTAGATCTTCAACTAAATTTATCTGCTGTTTGTACCGGTCCCCATCTAATAATTCCTATGTCGAATTTTTTGACTTTCTTTCAACAAAGATCGATAGATAGCATAATTTCTCACTTTCCATCGGCTGAAATAATCGTGCTTGGCGACTTCAATGTCCATAATAAGGATTGGCTGGGCTCTTCAAAAACTGACCCCCAAGGCAGAGCAGCCGAAATCTTCGCAGTCAGTAACTCTCTTACCAACCTTATTATGGAACCCACCTACTTTCCTAGAGTCCCAAATCATAGTTTAAATCCCCTTGATCTCTTTCTTACTACCAACCCCGAACTCTATCAAACATCTGTCACTGCTCCCCTAGGTCGCTCAGATCATGGCTTAGTTACTATATCTTACCCTGCACATCCCGAGGTAAATGAATACATGCCACCACGCACCGTATGGCACTACAACTCAGCCGACTGGAATGGCCTGAGGGACTTCTTCGCCACTTACCCCTGGAATTCCATCTGCTTTTCTTCTGGTGATCCTTCTCAAATTTGCAATCAACTGACGGAATCAATTCAATTGGGCATTGAAACCTATATTCCACACACCATCAAGAACCCCAAACAATACAATAAAAAACCCTGGTTTTCAAAATCTTGTGATAAAGCTAGAATTTTAAAAGTTCATGCTCACAAAAAGTTTCTACAGGATCCTAGTCCAGAAAACCGACAGGCCAGCATTGAAGCAAGAAACCACTACAATCAAACAATTTCTGAAGCCAAAGACTCCTTCGATAATCGTATTAAAAACAAAGTTCTTTCTTGCTTAAATCGCAGCAAATCTTTCTAGTCCTTTGCGAAAAACATAAGTAGGAATTTTTGTACCAGTTCTTTTCCGCCACTAGCTTTGGAAGATGAAATTGTTTCTACCGCTAAAGGAAAGGCAGAATTATTTGCTAAGCAATTTGCTGCCAATTCAACCCTTGACCCTCCGTAAATCATCCAATTCCAGCGGTTACCCCAGTTCCTCATAGAATGCCCGATATTATTTTTAAGGTAAAACACATTAAGCGTATCCTTTCTTCCCTTAACACCAAGAAATCGTCTGGGCTGGATGGCATACCAGCAATCGTTTTAAAAAAATGTGCTCCAGAACTTGCACCAATCTTAACTCGGCTCTTTCGAATTTCTTACGACACAGGTATCTTTCCGGAAAGCTGGAAAGCTGCACGTGTTCAACCTATTCCCAAGAAAGGATCTAAATCTCTTCCATCTAACTATAGACCAATTTCAATTCTCTCAGTTCTTTGTAAAGTAATTAATTCACAAATTCTTAAGTACTTAGAAAAACACAAAATTTTGCATGACAGGCAGTATGGATTTCGCCACAAAGATCTACAGCAGATCTTCTTGCCTTCGTATCACACTGCTGGAATAAGTCTCTTGAGTTTCTAGGTGAGTCCCAGATCGTTGTTCTTGATATATCCAAAGCTTTTGACCAGGTCTGGCATGCCGCACTTCTTAATAAACTTCCCTGCTATGGTCTTTCAACTAAACTCTGCACTTGGCTCTCTAGTTATCTATCTGATCGTCGCATATCAGTTATTGTGGACGGACATTCTTCATGCTTTCACCAAGTAAATGCTGGAGTCCCTCAGGGCTCAGTTCTGGCACCAACATTGTTTCTTCTTCACATCAACGACCTTTTCTCGTCCACAACTAATTCCATTTATAGTTTGGCCGACGATAGTACCCTTCACTCCAGTTTTCAGGTTCCTAAACCTGACTTGGAAAATAAACACAGAACGATGCAGATATCTCTTTCGCAGGATCTTAATTTAATATTGGATTGGGGCGCCAAAAATCTCGTCCATTTTAATGCATCCAAAACACAATCATGTTCCTTGTCGCGAAAAGAGTCATTAAATACTCATCCTCTACTTATGAGCGGCCAAGTTTAACAAAGCAAAGACACCTTCAATCTTGTGGGCGTCACATTTGAAAGTTACCTTAACTGGCATAAACACATTGTATCTATAGCCACGGTAGCTTCAAAAAAGCTTGGATTTCTCTTTCGAGCCAAAAATATTTTTCCGCTTCTAATTTATACACTTTATATGTGTCCCAAATCCGACCTCCCTTGGAATATTGTTCTCATATCTAGGGCATGGCGTCCCCCACAACCCTAAGCATTCTTGATTCTATTCAAAGAAGAGCTATTCGTCTCATTAATGATCCTTCACTTACAGAAAGGTTTCCGTCTCTTGCCCATCGTCGTGCTGTGGGGGATTTATCGCTTTTTTATAGGTACTTCCATGGCTTCTGCTCTGAAGAATTGTCCAGTATAGTTCCTCCACTCACGGTTCCCAACAGAGAAACTCGTGATTCCGCGCGTATGCATCCCTATACGGTCCAACTGGACAGGCCCCGAACCTCTCACTTTGTTCGTTCTTTTATCCCTAGAGTTTCTAGATTGTGGAACCTGCTGCCCGCGGAGGTATTTTCGTCCCCCCAAATCTTCAAGTATTTAAGTCCCGTGTCACAAACTTCCTCTTAGCTCGCTTAAGACACCCACGGTACCTTAGTTTTAGGCCTTTAGCCTTCGTGGTTTGTCCAAAGATAAAAAAAACTCTTTAATTAAAACCCGTGTTCTAAAATTAAACCTAAAACTAGAGTACAATTATAATATTTAATTATTGGGTGGGCAAGGGGCAGATTTTTACAACCAGCCGAGTACGTATAATGCCTTCTTTCACGGGATTAAAAGATTTTAAGGAATTCCTTCTAATTCTTCCGCAGGAAAACCCTGTAAAGGTTTCAGAGTCAAAAAATGCGCCGGCGTTAAAGCTTCCGGTGCTGTTGGATCAGAAGATAAACCGCACAACGGTCTTAAGTTTAGTTTAGCTTCATCCTGAATTAAGACGATTAAATATTTCTCATAAGTTAAAAGTTGATCCTCCAAAACTTTATAAAGATGATTTTTACCGACTTTACGATACTTTCCCACAAACCTTCCAACAAAAACCTCTTGTACCTAGCTCCGTTTTTAACGCATTTTTAAAACTTGGGGAATTAAAAAATTTGGTAATTTCTTTTAAATTTTTTCGCACCCACAAAACTTGTACCTTGATCCGAATACAACACCTTTACCGAACCCCGCCAAGAAATAAATCTTTTAAACCCTTGTTAAAAATAATCAGTTAACAACGAACTTACTAGATCTAAATCGTCGCCTTGCATACAAAGGGGCGTAACTCAAAAAAACAAATTTTACAGCAGAGGAGATTAAAGATTTTGGAGTGAAACTAAAGCTTTTTACGAACGAACTGCTTGTAATATTGAGCCGTTTTTATTTTTAATATGTGTCAATTGGTCGCATACATGATTAACACCGGGAGTTTTTTATAAGATATCTATAATTGTTAATAAAATAAATAAATTATAAGATACGCCCTTTTATGTGCAGTGGTTAATAGCATATCAGTAATGTTAAAAATAATATACGCCCTTAAAAAAAGTAACAAAAGTTTATTTTAATGTCGATTTTACATTTAGTTATATCCTAAACTAAACAAAAACCCCTTCGGTGCCATATGCATATTTAGGTAGTATCAAAAATAACTAATGAACAAAACATTATCAGATACCCTACTGCATAAAATAAAACAACATATTTATTAATTTAAGTACAATAATTGTTAAGAGCATTAAAATCAAAGAGCAACAATGGTAACCTACATAAATTAAACGACTACTGTTTTTATGTAAAAACACAACCCTGCATTTATCATTTTTTTAAGAAAATAACGAATTTGTTATAAATCATCCGGTATTGTTTTTACATTAAGTTAATGAACAAAAAAGAAACCAATAAACAATATAATATGAAAAATCTTAAATTTTAATAGGAAATCAAAAATATCAAGCCTCATTCATAAGGAAGAGAACTGTAAAATGTAATATGTTCTTGAGTGCGATTCTACCCTAGGAAATCTGTTTATACTATGTCTAATAGCCCGCCTTATGCTTTCATCTTTTCTTTAATACATTCAGGCCGTTCACTTCGTTTATCTTTTTCAATTATCCCAGTTGGTTTTAACTTTCTTAGGCAGTTTCGCATTACTTTCTTACTAATACTTAAGGTGTTGAGAAAAATACCTGACACACCTAAATACGAGCACTTTTCAGAGGCATAAAATACCAATGGGAATGGGAGCATCTCGAATCTTCATTTGTTTTTGTTTTTTGTTTAGTTTCTTCTTTAATAATATGTCGATTTATATATTCTTGCTGGAACTGAAGATCTCCTAAGGAATAATAAGCATTTAAAATTTCTTGACGGTCTTTTTCTGTAAAATCATGACATTCTACTTTTTACGCACACATTACCTTTGCAACGATTTCTTAACGTCTTTGGTAAAACTATGTTTATAGTTTTAGGTATAATATACAATTGTCCAGATCTTCCCAAGCTTTGAGCAGTTTTCTAAATAAGTAGTTTTCTAGTCTTCTTGACTTTGACTACCCGTGGACATCCGTCCATTGCAAAATCCTCAGGCGTTCGTTTTTTTGACGTATTTGTAACTTGCAACAAGGTGGGTCAGTACTAAAGTGGTCCCAATTGAGGAGTATAAGGCATCTGGGACATGAAGCCCAGACTTCGCCTTTACAATATTTCTATCCAGATCATGTTCGCGGCATGATTTTTTAAAGTGCCTTTTACACGTATAAATTTCACAAAAAGAGCAAAATTGGTCTCCTTCTTGTCTGCACACTATTACTGAGCACAGGTCTACATAGTTCGGATTTTTATCCAAGTCATCATTATATGGGATGTCAGTCTCATCTTTGGTATTTGATCTGCTTTAAAATTGTAGCTTTTCGCGTATTGGATATTACGGGTAGAACAAAATGGTTCGTTTGTGACAACTGCTCTATCTGCTGGTATGGATATATTTTGTCTTATAACTTTACCGCTGTCGGTACAAGGCATTTCTTTATTCAAATGCACAGATTTGTTGGCTTTCGTAATTTCCAGAAGACAACAAACTGAAAAATGTTCATGCAAACTATCCGAACATAATAATTCAGTTTCGCTTTTATTTTTCAAAATTGACTCGTGATACCCTATGGTTTCATTTTTTTAATAGCTTTGCCTGGTTTTGTAAAAGGAAAGATAGTTTCAAGAAGGCGACTAAGAGGCGAATTGTCCGATGAACTGTCTGAATTTGAGTCGTTGGATTTTTCTAACTTTCGTTTTCACATGCTAACACAGTTCCGTAATACCACTTTTTCTTGTACATCATTTTAATTTTACTGCCTCGTTTAAAGTATTTTTGATTGTCATCTAAAAGTTCATTAGAATTTACGTTTTTTGTTTTGTCGTCAAAGAATGAAACATAAGGTGGCAAAAATTCTTAATTTTTGATTTTAGGATTATGTCACACATACACACTTGTAATACTAAAAACGTAGCGATAATGATGCTATTTTTTCAAAAATAGTTTTTTTACTTACCAGACGATATTTGCACTGTTAAACAATTATTTTATATATTCTGATGAAAAAACGAAGATTGAACATACACTTAACAGTTGTAAACAAGTGACTGGAATGATCAATCGGCTAAGTAGGGGTCTTTAGCACACAATTGTAGTTATTGCAATGGGCGTATTGGATAACTTTACCTTAAATGATTGCAAACTAAAGGGCGTATCTTAAGATACGCCTTCTTAAATACAAATCAAGAAAAAAATACTGCAAACAAAAAGGCGCATCTTAAATACGCCTTTTTGTTAGCAAATTAATTCTGCAACATATTGTTACGCCTAAATAATTTTTTTCAATAACTTTTAAACTAAAAGGAATTAAGGTAAGCCCATTAGACAGCCGCTAGAAATGTCTAGGACAATCAGTTTGGTGGACTTAACTCAAAAACACAAAATTTTGAGATACGCCCCTATGTATGCAAGGCGACGAAATGTATAGCCTTTATGCTCATACATACAAATAAACAGACGTACGCCTTATGTATGCTCGCGCTTTTTCGCCTTTCCATCGTAGTATTTACCGGAACAAAATAATGTACTCCCGTATGCAAAAACGCGTGATGTTCTTTGTACCCTAGCCGAGGATAAATTAGCCATAAGTGGGTTTAGATTTTTAGTTATGTCCAATAACAAGTATTACATTTTATTAATGACATGCCGAATTAAATTTCTACCTCTTAAAATCCAATTTTTTGCCGTAAAATAGTTTCTTACAAAACTACCCTAAAAAGACAAATTTGAATAGACTGGTTTATTTTAAAACTTTTTTACCCCTGTTTTTTTTTTTCATTTAACTTACGTTTTTAATAAAAAAATTAGATGTAAATAATAACGTGCCCGGACAAGGAAACTGATTTTATAAAAATCTATTTATCTGCTGTCACCTGTTATTAGGCATTTGTAATATGTCTTTATTTGACATTACTTGGGAGTTTAAACACTTATTTGGTAAAAAAAGTTACATTTTTTCGCGTTATATCTCTCTAATGGTTAACTTTTGACCCAATGTTTATAAAGTACACTACCTTCTATTATAAAAAAAATAATCGCCTTTTAAAATGGTTTCCATTTATTTGGAAAAATCCTGTGCTTTTTAAACTTTTGGTTTTTATATTATTTAAAATTAAAATCCTCACAAAGGGGCAAAACAGTATGTCTGCGTAAGTTGGCATCATAGGAAAAACTTTTTAATTTTAAAAAAGTTATTTCTTATAAAAACTGCATGGTCCAAATTCCAAAATACAATCATTAGACATCAAATTGTGTCAGTCACCTACGAGAGAGAGCGCCTGTATGAAGATTAATTTTGTAATAAAATTCTATCAATCTTACTGTTAAACTTTCTTTTGCCGATAAGACTATGGGATGTCTTTGAGTATAATCTAAATTTGAATACGCTAAGCGACCCCCGACCCCAAACAAACCGTCTTGTAAAAAGGGGTGCAATTTTTGGAGCTTAGCTGAGCACGGTTTGGACGCGTTTAATAATTATTAAAATTATAATTTTATATCCGAGCCAAAATGTTTAAATTGAACTAATTTAATTGTAATACAAACAAACGTTCAAAAGTATTTTGCAAATTGAACTTTATTTTATAATACATTAGCTGCCATTAAAGAGTTAAACTTTTTAAAATATTATTTTCTTAAGATACCTATGGTAATTATTATATAAAAAAATTTGCTATAATTTAAGATAATAGGTTGGTATTAGGTGTAGAGAACATAGTTTTTTGACAGATTATTATGTGAGTAAAATTTGGGTTTTCAACTGTGTTTGTGCCAATTGAACGACATAATGAATTTGGTTTTGTATGGTATGATATGGGTAATAAAAAAATGCTTTTGAACACATTCACACATTTCTGATAAAAAGTTTACAGCTTGACATAATTAACACATATTTTAATGTGCCGATGCACACAAGGTAAATATCCATCTTTTTTGGGTACATAAATTTGTAAAAGTTAAAAATAAACTTGCAGCAAAAATTAAGAAAAAATACGCTGTACATATTTAAATATTACTTTTTATTCTCTACTATTTTTACCTTTTATGATCTTCAACTTTTCCATCTACATAGACCACCAGGTCATTTTCGGTTACTTTAGGGCCATTTTCTTTTAATATGACCACACCCATTAGCCTCTCACCCTCAATTTTATGGGGTATGCCAATAACTACTGCATTGTATACTGATGGATGCTCAAGTAAAACTTTTTCAATATGATAAGGGTATATAAGCCAATCCTTCCAGCTAAAAATTAGCGACATTTTTATTACTAATAACTTAGTAAAACATACATTTTAACATGTTAGAAAACAACATATATAATTATGCAAGTTAGATAATATCTACTTCTATTCTAACCAATATCAGTAATAAAATACAAAATATACACAAAAATTACCTCAAAAACGGATTAAAAGAAATATAAAGTGAATACATTTTTAAAAGGATTTTTTTAGTATTTTAATACTAAAATAATATACAGGGTGTTTTATTTAAAATTAACAAAAATTAATCAATAAGTCAAAAATGGGTCACCTCAGAAAAAAAATTGTAATAATGTAAATTTGGCTTAATATTTAGGCCTCGCAAATGGGGGTCAGTTTTTGTGTAAAATACACAGAAACAGAAGTTTTTATAAAAAGCGTAGAATTTGGTTCACCCTGTACATAAAATATAATTATGGCATGATATAGTATTTGGACTTACCCTAAAACAGATTTTATTCTATCCAGTATATAAAAACAAAAATCTTCATCAAAATAAACTAAATCTCCAGTACGAAAGTAACCTTCTTCATCAAAACTTTCTGATGCACCTTTGTTGTGAAAACCATTAAATAAATGTTTACCTTTAAGATATAACTCTCCTGGTTGATTGGGTCCACATTTTTGGCCTGTTTCTAAATCAATAACCTGTTAAACACAATCAAATATGCTCTGTTATGTAATATGATTTCAAAAACTAAATTACTAATTTTTTAGTATAAAATAATTAAAAAAGGGTGTTTGTGTGTGAGATAAAGACCCCAACGTTAATAAAGAAAAATCGGGAATGGGCATAAATGATTTTAAATTAAATATATACAGGGTGTTTCCTAGTTGGGGTAAAAAAAGGGAATATTTTTGAACCAATTTTATAAAAAAAATCATATAGAACATAGGGACATAGGACAGGAAAATACAATATATATTTTTTTAATTATGCAATATTCTTACCTATATTTATACATAAACATAGGTCCGAAAATATTTTGTTTATAAGATACAGGGTGTTAAACTTTAAAAATAAAATTGGGTTTTTAATAATATCGTAAATATACCTTATTCGAATTTAGTAAAATTTAGCCATGGTATTTGTTACAGTTATAAAATAATATAGCCCTAAATTAATTTTTAATTTGTAAGACCAGTGGCGGCGTGGGACGCATCTTAGCTAATATTATTGACAAAAAAATGTACGCCACTGACTTTTTGGTAACGTTTATATTTTTTTTTTTTCAGATAAAACAACTAAAAGTACACCTTTTTCGTTTTTTAATATGTATTTTGGGGTCACTTGCTTATTTTTTCAAAAAAAAAAGAAAAATTTGCTATGCATACAAGATGTAAGAAACATTAGGACATTTTTCCTTTTAAATAACTTTCTATTAGCAATTATGTAACAACAACAAAAATACTTAATTAAATAACGATTATATTAAGTCTAACAAATGTTACTAAAAAAGTTTTTAGAAATGTTTAGGTTTTTTTAAGTTTACCGCCCTGTATTTTGAAAACAAAAATTTAAAGACCCATGTTTATATGAACTTTTTTCATAAAAATGTCTCAAGAATAAGTCTTTCAATTTTCTTACCGTTATTAGGAATCACCCTGTATTAACCTTAATATTGCAGCCTATAAAAAATCTAAATATACCATTGAAAAACAAAGTTAGGTAAATAAGATAACAAAAGTTGCAATAAAAAATAATAATTAATTATTAAATATACTAGTTATACTTAAAGGAGATTTAAACAGTTCTTTAATAAATATTGTTGTGTAATTTTCTAAAATGATAACGGATTTAATAAATGGTAACCTAAATCTGTGCTACAATATTTGCTACGAACATACAGTATGTTCACAGATGGACTTTACAATAGGACAAATGGACAAAAACTTAAATGTTTAAGAAAGTTGCGTATGGCAACAGAACTGCTTTTGCTTCTTAAAAAAAAACAGATTCACTTTGAGAAATTTGTTTTGTTTTGTACAGGGGCTCCAAAAAAAATCTGAAAATGGACCAGAACAAAACTACCTTTATTTTTAATATTTTAGCAAAATTTGGTATCATATTATTTTAATCATGTTTTACACCTTTTTAACGTAATTTACCTGGTTTAACACTTTTGTATTTAAATATGTTCGACAAACTTTGACATGAATTATGATTTTGTATTAAAACAAGGTAAATTACGTATAAAAGGTGATTTTTTTTTAATATGACCCTAAAAACAAAATTTTGATTTTTTTATGTAAAATTTTAGATTTTGGATTCCCATTCAATTCTAAAAACTTTTTTAATTTAAGATTTTGCTGAATTCTTAAAAATAAAGGTAGTTTTGTCTTGGTCCATTTTCAAATTTTTGTAGTTTTTGGAGCCACTGTACAGGGTGTCCCATTTTGGTTGCAACGGCGAGGTACCTCAGTTATTATTAAAGATAGAACCTTACGGTTTTTGAGAACCTGAGCTTCTTTTTGGTAAAACGAAAGATGACATAAACAAAACATCATAGCCATCTTAGTTTCTGAGCTACAGGGCGATTTTGAAAATTTTACATTTTCAGGTACCCTTCTCAGTTGACTGATAACGTATTAAAAAGGTAAAAACGGATGTTTATATAATTTATTACGTAGAATTCAGTGGCGTAGTCAGAATTTTTCCAAAGATTCTGGTTTTAAAAATATTAACCAATGATAGATTTTTTTAAAATGGAACACCCTATATATTTGCCATAAAATAAATTTGCCTTTTTACAAGCTTTTTAAAAATATAAAACACTATGGGTTTATTGTTATAAACAACAACAAAATTCACAATATTCGTAATTTACATTCAAAATTTTGCTGTATGTCATGGCAATCAAACCAGGTTTTTAATTGGCCTGATTATTGTAGTGGTGCTTACCTTATGAATTTCAAAATTGGATTTCGCTATTTCATTTAATTATTTTTTTTGTTACCTAAATCTGGGTATAACTGGTAATTACACGAGCAACAATATTAATTTGTAAATAGTTTTTATTAAATATTTTTTTTAATTTATTGTTAGTATAATAGGTATATTTAGTTTATTCTTGATTCAGAAAAACATAAAACAAAAAATGTATTGCTTGGGGTTAAGAAGTAAGAAACCGTAGTTCTAATAAAATAAAATGTGATGCATTGATTAAAAATGTCAGTAAATATAATAGATAAATAGGTGTTATTTGAAAAAAAAACAAAACAGAACATGCTAACAATAAATTAAGAAAATTATTTAATAAAAATCATTTACTAATTAAAACATTTGCTCGAAAAAGTGCTACCTACCTAGATTTATATAACAAGAGAAAAAACATTATTAAGTAAATAACCTACCTATCTATCTAGAACTAAAATCTTATAAAACTCAAGTTATTTATTATTTTAAAGGCAGTTTATGAAGACAGTTTATGTTTTAAATATTTTCTTTTTTTTTTTGCCCGTGTCGTTTATAGGGGTTTTAGATAAAAACGTTTTTTTAATATACAGACTGACAACAGTCTGTATATTAAAAATGGACCAAAAATTTTATTGTTTGAAAAAAAACATTCTTTATAAACATTTTTGCTTGTAAAAAAATAGGATTCACGAAAAGATAATGTTGATTTTGTATACACGGTTCGCAAAAACTTAAAAAACATTTTATTTTTTTATTAAAAGAAAAAAATTATTGAACTCTATAATTTTGCGAAAACCGCTAAAAATTGTGTTGTGATTTGAAAAATGGAATTTGAAAAAAGCAACTAATAAGAGTTTCTGAGGCCATTTTTGCAAATCCTGTAAATAAAATAAACATTTTCTCTTCGTGGACCTTCTTTTTTACAAGCAAAAATTTTTATGAGGATTTTTTTTTGAAAAACTAAATTTTTGGTTCATTTGTCCTTTTATTAACCCCATTCATGGACAGTCTTAGTTTTATGTTCCTCACTGATTTTATACCATATTTTCAAAATGTTCCAAAGTTTACTTTTCAAGAAATCGATCGCGGCAGTTCCCGGTGGGACACCCTGTATATATTTTTTTAATTACCATTTAGTTTAAAACAGAGTTAATTTGTTATTTTTTTATAATATTGTAGTATAGGTATGGTTCGCTTTGTTTAATTTTTTTAGGTTTTATTTAAAAAAATTTAACTAAAAATTAATATTGTTACTTCGCCAACAAACTTTGTGTCATTTAATTTAAGTTTGTGACTTGTTTGTGATATTTTTTGACGCTTTATGGTATAACCTAAGAAAAGAAATATCAGAGCATATAAAATTATTTGGAAAATAACAAAAATTTGCAACTTTGTAAAAAAGCGCCATCTACAGATCAAGAACAACAATAAACTGATAATATTCATACTTTATTAAAAGCGTCGCGAAATTCTTTTTCAAACGAGACAAAGTTTATTTTTCCAATCATTTTTCGTCCCTTCCCCCATTCTTTATTTCGCAATATAGAGAAAAATGTTTTTTACAAAAAAAAACAATAAATTTATCCGAAATTGTAATAAACTTATTTGTGACATAAGTTTATAGGAAATATTTTTAAGAAACCGCGTTTTTTCTATTTTGTGGCTACCGTTACGCCCCCTAGTGGTCGACTTAGAATCTTAAAAATAATTACCAGCAATTTCTCTTGGCCATAGTTACCAAAAAAAATTCTTTTTGAAAGCAGTACAATAAAGAGTTTCCGAGATACAGCCGCGGTACTCACTTAATTGCCCATCCTGTACAGTATTCAGCAACTGTATTTTTACAATAGCATCATTTTTGTAAAATTACATTATTTTAGCTTTTTTTAGATAAAAAGTAAGACGGTATTTTTTTGCCATTTTTGTACCGCAATATCTCCCTAATGGTTGATTTTACGGGTCGACGAAAAACATTTACAGGGCGAGCCGTAGGCGAGTCCTGTGGTTTGAGAGACCCGTAAAAGTATTTCCAGTCGAGTATCGTACATAATTTTTTTAATTGACCGGAAAAAACTGTGTAAATTTTTAGTGTTATATTTAAACGACAATAAGGCAAGGCTGCTTCAATTATTTCATCTGGATTTTCCATGTCTGACTCCATTTTGGCAAAATGATGCTTTCTTTACTTTACAATATCTTGAACTGTCAAATAGTAACAATTGAACTCTGACAATTTTGTCATGGCTAACAGGATTTTTGATATCAGGGACCGGAAAGTAAATGAGAGACCGGAAAGTAAACTAGGGACCGGAAAGTAAATTAGTCCTGTAAAATAGCATTTTCCGCTTAAAAAATTGAGTGGAAAATTCAATTTTCGGTCAATTAAAAGCAATAGTTATTCGATAATACTAGACCGGAAAATGGTATTTTACGGGTCGACGAAAAACATTTACAGGGCGAGCCGTAGGCGAGTCCTGTAGTTTTGAGGAGACCCGTAAAATATTTCCGGTCGAGTATCGTACATATTTTTTTAATTGACCGGAAAAAAAAACTGTGTAAATTTTTAGTGTTATATTTAAACGACAATAAGGACGCTGCTTCAATTATTTTCATCTGGATTTCCATGTCTGACTCCATTTGGCAAAATGATGCTTTCTTTACTTTACAATATCTTGAACTGTCAAATAGTAACAATTGAACTCTGACAATTTTTGTCATGGCTAACAGGATTTTTTGATATCAGGGACCGGAAAGTAAATGAGAGACCGGAAAAGTAAACTAGGGACCGGAAAGTAAATTAGTCCTGTAAAATAGCATTTTCGCTTAAAAATTGAGTGGAAAATTCAATTTTCCGGTCATTGGTTTAGAAACACTCTGTATGTACTAACATTTACTGACTTTTAAAACAGATTTCCTTAAAGTGTTTCTATAAGGCAGACATCCGACATTCAAATCCCACTATCAAACAAGATTCTCGGATGCTATTACACAGATCCACAAAATAAAAAAGTTGTCTGTGTTGTGTATTGGACAAAGATTTTCTCAGGCATTTTTCTCGCTGAACACGAATCTGAAGTCACAACTAGGGGTCAAAGCAAGACGGCACTAGCATTTTTTAAATAGAAAGGGTTTTTGTAGCACCTCGTATTAAAGGCTATTACTTAACGCTACCACAGTATAAAAAAGTATTGTACGTCACTTTGTTTTAAAATATTGGCTTAGACTTTTCAAACTTAGATACATTTAAAATTTGGCTTAAATACTGTACAAGCAGTGCGGTTTTAAAGGTAATGGCTTGTAAGTCTGGAACGGCCGAACCGTTTTTCAAAAACAAAATGGCGTTGAGTAATGTATTAATGGGCCTTTAAAACGAGGTGCTACATAAGTGCCCTTTGCTAGTGCCCCCTTAGCACCAGCAATGCAATTCGAGTTGTTGCAGTTTGACACCACTTTTGACTTCAGGTTCGTGTTCAGTGGAATAAAATACGTAAGAACATATTTGTTTGATACCTATCACAGACATTTTATTGTGTACCTGCATTATCTTAAGGTCGACTGATTAAGTTTTTATATGTGCGAGCCCAGCCGTACGCAAGGAAGGGCAATGGTGGCAATTGCCCCTCCAGTCCCCTAAAATGGTTTCTTTACTGCGTATGCCCTGAGCGCAAGGCATAGATTCAAGCCGATATCGGATAGGATGTCACGCCAAACATATTATAGGTAAAAAGTAAGATGTGTGCAGCTGACTAAAAGATTATAGGAAATGAAAAATATAATATGTACCTTATAATACAATCCAGAGACCGGTAATCCACAACTATTTGGTCTCTGCTCTAATAACTGTAAATGTTTTGGTATGCTACCAATGAATTTTGTTGCTAGACCGCATTCCGTCATTCCATATACTTGATTAATGTGTGTACCTACAACATAATAATATACAGTGTCTCCCAAATTGGGCCTACATGTATTGGTAACTCGGGAACTATTAAAATTGCAGTGTTGGTTACAGTAGGAAAGTTTTAGACAATTTATTTGCAAAATTAAGTCTACTTTCAGATTTTATTTATCTTTTATGATTTTTAAGATAATTAGGAAAAACCAAAATGGTGCATTTTTACTTTTGCCTGTAGCTCGCAAACTACCACTTTTACGGTTTTAAGATTACTATGTTATTGGAACACCTTTTTAAAAAGAATTTAATTTAAGTTAAAATATTTTTCTAACTTTATTTGTTTTTAAGATATTTCCCAAATTTGGATTTTCAGACGGACGCCATATTGGACTTTACATTTTTGAAAAGAACTCTTTAAGAGCTTTTTATTGATGCATCTTAAGTCTAGGTTTTCAGATTGCTTAAGCTCTAAAAAATAATTTTTGTTTATTTGATATTAGGCTGAGACTAACTCCGCCAGTGGAAAGAAATGGGTGAAGTGAGTAGTTTAGGAAGCTCCACTGCCGGTCATAAGCCCGGACAAAGGAGAAGGGTTGAGCGAGGGACCAACAATTCCTTCTTGGAAAAAACCCCACTGTTATATAAACTGGAACACAGCCTCGGAATAGGACAGATCATAGACTACCCAAGGAGCGAAAACGGTATATGTATATATGAACATGGAACACATTAAGCTGGTATAGACCAGGAGCAGCCCAACATGCCGTAGAACAACTAGAAAAGAATAAAATGGACATTACAGCTATACAGGATGTAAGGTGGCCTGACTGTGGAATCACAAGAATTAGTGGATCGACTAATACTCTGTGGAGACTTCAACGCTAAGTTCGGTAAGGAGGATTTCCTAAAACCACATATCGGCAATCACAGCCTTCATGACATATCAAATAATAACGGGTTGTGGGTCTACTCTGTTTGATCACAAGAAAAACATAAACAAACATGGCTGTCAAATAATGGATTTACAAGAAATCAGATTGACCACATTTTGATTAATGCGAGACACGGAAACAACATCATAGACGTGAGAAGCCTAGAGGAATAGATGGAAATACGGACCATTTTTTGGTGCGTGCTAAGGTAATGGAGTGAATATCAAGTAGGAGACAGGAAAAGGCCACTTAGCGGTAAAATGGGATATTGAATAACTCAAAAAACTTGCCCTTAGACAAGCATACGAAGACCATATAAGCAATCGACTGGACACAAGTGAACAACGAGAAGAAGTGGAATCTTTTTGGGCATGTCATGTCATGTCATGTCACACTGGGGACAAACCCGAAGGTCAAACGAAACGAGTGGTTGATGAGCAGTGCAGAAGGATACTGGAACTCTGAGACCAAGCAAGAAAAATAATGCTACAAGGCCAGTCAGAACACAGTATAGAGAGGTACAAAGTCCAAAGAACTAAAGCAAAAAGAACGTTAGAAAGAAAGAAAAAAACACTAAATACAGAGATTCGCAGAACTGGAACAAGATTTAACTTTGCTTAACAAGCTTAAATAACGGTCCAAGAAAATTCTATTAGGAATTAACAAACATAAAGAAAGGGTTTTAGCCTAGAGAAAAAACAATAATTAGGAAAGAGGACGGCAACATAACAAACGCCAAAAATAAATTGGTTAAACAATGGAGACGGTACTTTAACGCACTTCTAAATGTTAACAACAACAATAACCATGGTGATACTGTATACTATACGGCAGAACCGCTCATAAACGATCCGACATTTGAGGAAGTAATAAAAGCCATAAATAGGCTTAAGAACAACAAAGAACCTGAAAACGAAATGATTCCTGCTGAATGTATCAAGAATGGAGGAGAACCATTGCACAGACACCTACGCAGGCTCATATTGCTGATATGGGAAAAGGAAACAACCAAATGAGTGAAAAGAAAGCATAATCGTCCCCATACACAAAAAAGGAGATAAAAAGAACTGTAGCAATTACAGAAAAATCGTCCTCATTGGTGTTGCATATAAAGTCCCAGTCAATATAGTACTGAAATGACTAAAACCTATTGTGGAAGAAAGTATTTGAGACTACCAGAGCGGTTTCCGAAGACACAGATCAACAGTCGACCAAATTTTTACAGTAAGACAATTGTTGGAAATATGCTGGGATTTTAACCGGGACGTTAACCATCTTTTCGTGGACTTTAAGCAAGCATACGACAGCATATTACGGGTCAAACTTTGAGACGCAATGGCAGAAATAGGAATACCCAAGAAACTGATTAATATAACCAGAATGTGTGTAAATGGTTCACGAAACCGAGTACTAATCGGTGATATGCTTTCCGACCCTTTTGCGGAAAAAGCGGGCTTAAACAGGGTGCACGTTGTCTCCAATTTTATT
The DNA here is from genome assembly GCA_014170235.1 of Listronotus bonariensis. Classification (NCBI taxonomy): domain Eukaryota; kingdom Metazoa; phylum Arthropoda; class Insecta; order Coleoptera; family Curculionidae; genus Listronotus; species Listronotus bonariensis. The sequence goes on from JACEGR010001464.1 coordinate 166,427, forward strand.
CAACATTGCTCTCAAAAAAGTAATAAGAATCGCTGAAATATAAGCATTGAACTTGTTGGTAGGGATGGCCCAAGAGTGTTGCTGGCTTTGGCTGACGATATTGACATAGTGGGTAACTCGGTTCTGACCACAAAATAAGTTTTTTCGAGGATAGAACCGCAAGCTGAACAAATGGGGCTTTGAATAAACGAGGAAAAAAACAAGTACGTGCAAACCAGCAGAGCGGGACGTAGAGATAGAGGGGGCCAAAATGTCACTGTGGGGGAGTATAATTTTGAGAGAATTGCGGCTTTCAAGTATTTGGGGGCTACAATTACTCAGGATAATTTCTCCACAGAAAAAAATAAAGTCCGAATTCAATGTGGAAAGAAATGTCTCTAGACACTAAAATCAGTTTTTCAGTTGAAAAACATCTCGCGAAAAACAAAAATTACAATTTATATAAGCGTTATACGACCAACTGTTCTGTATCTTTTATCTTCTGACAACTCAGATCGACCCTATGTCACCTTGGCAATTAACTAGAAAGTGCTCACTAAGATTCGCTTTAATTGCAAATAACCTATCTAGTGACAGATCCGAGACAACATTTCGGGTGTGACAAGCTCTTCTGTTGTCCGGGAGCGAGAAGAGTTTCTTACCTGTGTTTATGCTATTTGCCAAAACTAACTGTTTGCACACCTGATTAAGTGTTAAACGTATGTAATAACATATACATATATGTTAAATGTTTGAAATAAGTTTTTGGAAAATATTTTGATAGCAGCCAGTGGTCGAGACCCAGACAAAGAAGACTATCCACTGAATGTGCTGGTGGATGGCGCTTTAGAACAGCCAAACCAAGAAATTAAAGAAAGAAGAAGAAGAAGAATGAGAGGAGAAACATAACCTAACTTTTATTAACCTATTTA